>JAQNBH010000137.1:0-158653 GCA_028752905.1 Cladorhizidae sp. MBARI D1340-BT2
GCCCACCAGTAGTGAGCCACTGCAACACTGACCACTAATTACTAGACTAATAGGCCCACCAGTAGTGAGCCACTGCAACACTGACCACTAATTACTAGACTAATAGGCCCACCAGTAGTGAACCACTGCAACACTGACTCACTAATTACTAGACTAATAGGCCCACCAGTAGTGAACCACTTCAACACTGACCACTAATTACTAGACTAATAGGCCCACCAGTAGGGAGCCACTGCAACACTGACCACTAATTACTAGACTAATAGGCCCACCAGTAGTGAGCCACTGCAACACTGACCACTAATTACTAGACTAATAGGCCCACCAGTAGTGACAACACTGACCACTAATTACTAGACTAATAGGCCCACCAGTAGTGAAGCACTGGAACACTGACCACCAATTACTAGACTAATAGGCCCACCAGTAGTGATCCACTGCAACACTGACCACTAATTACTAGACTAATAGGTCCACCAGAAGTGAGCCACTGCAACACTGACCACTAATTACTAGACTAATATGCCCACCAGTAGTGAGCCACTGCAACACTGACCACTAATTACTAGACTAATAGGCCCACCAGTAGTGAGCCACTGCAACACTGACCACTAATTACTAGACTAATAGGCCCACCAGTAGTGAGCCACTGCAACACTCCCACTAATCACTAGACTAATAGGCCTACCAGTAGTGAGCCACTGCAACACTGACCACTAATTACTAGACTAATAGGCCCACCAGTAGTGAGTCACTGCAACACTGACCACTAATTACTAGACTAATAGGCCCACCAGTAGTGAACCACTGCAACACTGACCACTAATTACTAGACTAATAGGCCCACCAGTAGCGAGCCACTGCAACACTGACCCACTAATTACTAGACTAAAAGTCCCACCAGTAGTGAGCCACTGCAACACTGACCACTAATTACTAGACTAATAGGTCCACCAGTAGTGAGCCACTGCAACACTGACCACTAATTACTAGAGTAATAGGCCCATCAGTAGCGAGCCACTGCAACACTGACCCACTAATTACTAGACTAATAGGCCCACCAGTAGTGAGCCACTGCAACACTGACCACTAATTACTAGACTAATAGGCCCACCAGTAGTGAACCACTGCAACACTGACCACTAATTACTAGACTAATAGGCCAACCAGTAGCGAGCCACTGCAACACTGACCCACTAATTACTAGACTAAAAGTCCCACCAGTAGTGAGCCACTGCAACACTGACCACTAATTACTAGAGTAATAGGCCCACCAGTAGTGAGCCACTGCAACACTGACCACTAATTACTAGACTAATAGGCCCACCAGTAGTGAACCACTTCAACATTGACCACTAATTACTAGACTAATATGCCCACCAGTACTGAGCCACTGCAACACTGACCCACTAATTAATAGACTAATAGGCCCACTAGTAGTGAGCCACTGCAACACTGACCCACTAATTACTAGACTAATAGGAGCCACTGCAACACTGACCACTAAATACTAGACTAATAGGTCCACCAGTAGTGAGCCACTGCAACACTGACCCACTAATTACTAGACTAATAGGTCCACCAGTAGTGAGCCACTGTAACACTGACCACTAATTACTAGAATAATAGGCCCACCAGTAGTGAGCCACTGCAACACTGACCCGCTAATTACTAGATTAATAGGCCCACCAGTAGTGAGCCACTGCAACATTGACCCACTAATTACTAGACTAATAGGCCCACCAGTAGTGAACCACTTCAACACTGACCACTAATTACTAGACTAATATGCCCACCAGTACTGAGCCACTGCAATACTGACCCAATAATTACTAGACCAATAGGCCCACCAGTAGTGAGCCACTGCAACACTGACCACTAATTACTAGACTAATAGGTCCACCAGTAGTGAGCCACTGCAACACTGACCCAATAATCACTAGACTAATAGGAGCCACTGCAACACTGACCACTAATTAATAGACTAATAGGCCCACAAGTAGTGAGCCACTGCAAAACTGACCCACTAATTACCAGACTAATAGGCCCACCAGTAGTGAGCTACTGCAACACTGACAACTAATTACTAGACTAATAGGCCCACCAGTAGTGAGCCACTGCAACACTGACCACTAATTACTAGACTAATAGGCCCACCAGTAGTGAGCCACTGCAACACTGACCACTAATTACTAGACTAATAGGCCCACCAGTAGTGAGCCACTGCAACGCTGACCACTAATTACTAGACTAATAGGCCCAACAGTAGTGAGCCACTGCAACACTGACCACTAATTACTAGACTAATAGGTCCACCAGTAGTGAGCCACTGCAACTCTGCCACTAATTACTCGACTAATATGCCCACCAGCAGTGATCCACTGCAACACTGACCACTAATTACTAGAGTAATAGGCCCACCAGTAGTGAGCCACTGCAACACTGACCACTAATTACTAGACTAATAGGCCCACCAGTAGTGAACCACTTCAACATTGACCACTAATTACTAGACTAATATGCCCACCAGTACTGAGCCACTGCAACACTGACCCACTAATTAATAGACTAATAGGCCCACTAGTAGTGAGCCACTGCAACACTGACCCACTAATTACTAGACTAATAGGAGCCACTGCAACACTGACCACTAATTACTAGACTAATAGGTCCACCAGTAGTGAGCCACTGCAACACTGACCCACTAATTACTAGACTAATAGGTCCACCAGTAGTGAGCCACTGCAACACTGACCACTAATTACTAGAATAATAGGCCCACCAGTAGTGAGCCACTGCAACACTGACCCGCTAATTACTAGATTAATAGGCCCACCAGTAGTGAGCCACTGCAACATTGACCCACTAATTACTAGACTAATAGGTCCACCAGTAGTGAGCCACTGCAACACTGACCCGCTAATTACTAGACTAATAGGCCCAACAGTAGTGAGCCACTGCAACACTGACCACTAATTACTAGACTAATAGGCCCACCAGTAGTGAGCCACTGCAACACTGACCCACTAATTACTAGACTAATAGGCCCACCAGTAGTGAGCCACTGCAACACTGACCCACTAATTACTAGAATAATAGGCCCACCAGTAGTGAGCCACTGCAACACTTATTCACTAATTACTAGACTAATAGGCCCACCAGTAGTGAGCCACTGCAACACAGACCACTAACTACTAGACTAATAGGCCCACCAGTAGTGAGCCACTGCCACACTGACAACTAATTACTAGACTAATAGGCCCACCAGTAGTGAGCCACTGCAACACTGACCATTAATTACTAGACTAATAGGCCCGCCAGTAGTGAAGCAGTGGAACACTGACCACTAATTAATAGACTAATAGGCCCACCAGTAGTAAGCCACTGCAACACTGACCACTAATTACTAGAGTAATAGGCCCACCAGTAGTGAACCACAGCAACACTGACCACTAATTACTAGACTAATAGGTCAACCAATAGTGAGCCACTGCAACACTGACCCACTAATTACTAGACTAATAGGCCCACCAGTAGTGAGCCACTGCATCACTGACCCACTAATTACTAGACTAATAGCCCACCAGTAGTGAGCCACTGCAACACTGACCACTAATTACTAGACTAATAGGTCCACCAGTAGTGAGCCACTGCAACACTGACCCACTAATTAATAGACTAAAAGGAGCCACTGCAACACTGACCACTAATTACTAGATTAATAGGCACACCAGTAGTGAGCTACTGCAACACTGACCACTAATTACTAGACTAATAAGCCCACCAGTAGTGAGCCACTGCAACACTGACCACTAATTACTAGACTAATAGGTCCACCAGTAGTGAGCCACTGCAACACTGACCCACTAATTACTAGACTAATAGGTCCATCAGTAGTGAGCCACTGCAACACTGACCACTAATTACTAGATAATAGGCCCACCAGTAGTGAGCCACTGCAACACTGACCCGCTAATTACTAGATTAATAGGCCCACCAGTATTGAGCAACTGCAACATTGACCCACTAATTACTAGACTAATAGGCCCACCAGTAGTGAACCACTTCAACACTGACCACTAATTACTAGACTAATATGCCCACCAGTACTGAGCCACTGCAATACTGACCCAATAATTACTAGACCAATAGGCCCACCAGTAGTGAGCCACTGCAACACTGACCACTAATTACTAGACTAATAGGTCCACCAGTAGTGAGGCACTGCAACACTGACCCACTAATTACTAGACTAATAGGTCCACCAGTAGTGAGCCACTGCAACACTGACCACTAATTACTAGAATAATAGGCCCACCAGTAGTAAGCCACTGCAACACTGACCCGCTAATTACTAGATTAATAGGCCCACCAGTAGTGAGCCACTGCAACATTGACCCGCTAATTACTAGACTAATAGGCCAACCAGTAGTGAGCCACTGCAACACTGACCACTAATTACTAGACTAATAGGCCCACCAGTAGTGAGCCACTGCAACACTGACCACTAATTACTAGACTAATAGGCCCACAGGTAGTGAACCACTTCAACACTGACCACTAATTACTAGACTAATATGCCCACCAGTACTGAGCCACTGCAATACTGACCCAATAATTACTAGACCAATAGGCCCACCAGTAGTGAGCCACTGCAACACTGACCACTAATTACTAGACTAATAGGTCCACCAGTAGTGAGCCACTGCAACACTGACACAATAATCACTAGACTAATAGGAGCCACTGCAACACTGACCACTAATTACTAGACTAATAGGCCCACAAGTAGTGAGCCACTGCAAAACTGACCCACTAATTACCAGACTAATAGGCCCACCAGTAGTGAGCCACTGCAACACTGACAACTAATTACTAGACTAATAAGCCCACCAGTAGTGAGCCACTGCAACACTGACCACTAATTACTAGACTAATAGGCCCACCAGTAGTGAGCCACTGCAACACTGACCCACTAATTACTAGACTAATAGGCCCACCAGTAGTGAGCCACTGCAGCACTGACCACTAATTACTAGACTAATAGGTCCACCAGTAGTGAGCCACTGCAACACTGACCCACTAATTACTAGACTAATAGGTCCACCAGTAGTGAGCCACTGCAACACTGACCACTAATTACTAGAATAATAGGCCCACCAGTAGTAAGCCACTGCAACACTGACCCGCTAATTACTAGATTAATAGGCCCACCAGTAGTGAGCCACTGCAACATTGACCCACTAATTACTAGACTAATAGGCCCACCAGTAGTGAGCCACTGCAACACTGACCACTAATTACTAGACTAATAGGAGCCACTGCAACACTGACCACTAATTACTAGACTAATAGGCCCACCAGTAGTGAGCCACTGCAACATTGACCCACTAATTACTAGACTAATAGGCCCACAGGTAGTGAACCACTTCAACACTGACCACTAATTACTAGACTAATATGCCCACCAGTACTGAGCCACTGCAATACTGACCCAATAATTACTAGACCAATAGGCCCACCAGTAGTGAGCCACTGCAACACTGACCACTAATTACTAGACTAATAGGTCCACCAGTAGTGAGCCACTGCAACACTGACACAATAATCACTAGACTAATAGGAGCCACTGCAACACTGACCACTAATTACTAGACTAATAGGCCCACCAGTAGTGATCCACTGCAACACTGACCACTAATTACTAGACTAATAGGTCCACCAGTAGTGAAGCAGTGGAACACTGACCACAAATTACTAGACTAATAGACCCACCAGTAGCGAGCCACTGCAACACTGACCACTAATTACTAGACTAATAGGTCCACCAGTAGTGAGCCACTGCAACACTGACCACTAATTACTAGACTAATAGGCCCACCAGTAGTGAGCCACTGCAACACTGACCACTAATTACTAGACTAATAGGCCCACCAGTAGTGAGCCACTGCAACACTGACCACTAATTACTAGACTAATAGGTCCACCAGTAGTGAGCCACTGCAACTCTGCCACTAATTACTAGACTAATATGCCCACCAGCAGTGATCCACTGCAACACTGACCACTAATTACTAGACTAATAGGCCCACCAGTAGTGAGCCACTGCAATACTGACCACTAATTACTAGACTAATAGGCCCACCAGTAGTGAGCCACTGCAATACTGACCACTAATTACTAGACTAATAGGCCCACCAGTAGTGAGCCACTGCAACACTGACCCACTAATTACTAGACTAATAGGCCCACCAGTAGTGAAGCAGTGGAACACTGACCACAAATTACTAGACTAATAGACCCACCAGTAGTGAGCCACTGCAACACTGACCACTAATTACTAGACTAATAGGCCCACCAGTAGTGAGCCACTGCAACACTGACCACTAATTACTAGACTAATAGGCCCACCAGTAGTGAGCCACTGCAACACTGACCACTA
Organism: Cladorhizidae sp. MBARI D1340-BT2; assembly: GCA_028752905.1. NCBI lineage: Eukaryota > Metazoa > Porifera > Demospongiae > Poecilosclerida > Cladorhizidae > Cladorhizidae sp. MBARI D1340-BT2. Next base: position 6,443 of record JAQNBH010000137.1, read on the forward strand.
ATTACTAGACTAATAGGTCCACCAGTAGTGAGCCACTGCAACTCTGCCACTAATTACTAGACTAATATGCCCACCAGCAGTGATCCACTGCAACACTGACCACTAATTACTAGACTAATAGGCCCACCAGTAGTGAGCCACTGCAACACTGACCCACTAATTACTAGACTAATAGGCCCACCAGTAGTGAGCCACTGCAACATTGACCACTAATTACTAGACTAATAGGCCCCCCCAGTAGTGAGCCACTGCAACACTGACCACTAATTACTAGACTAATAGGCCCACCAGAAGTGAGCCACTGCAACACTGACCACTAATTACTAGACTAATATGCCCACCAGTAGTGAGCCACTGCAACACTGACCACTAATTACTAGACTAATAGGCCCACCAGTAGTGAGCCACTGCAACACTGACCACTAATTACTAGACTAATAGGCCCACCAGTAGTGAGCCACTGCAACACTCCCACTAATCACTAGACTAATAGGCCTACCAGTAGTGAGCCACTGCAACACTGAACACTAATTACTAGACTAATAGGCCCACCAGTAGTGAGTCACTGCAACACTGACCACTAATTACTAGACTAATAGGCCCACCAGTAGTGAACCACTGCAACACTGACCACTAATTACTAGACTAATAGGCCCACCAGTAGCGAGCCACTGCAACACTGACCCACTAATTACTAGACTAAAAGTCCCACCAGTAGTGAGCCACTGCAACACTGACCACTAATTACTAGAGTAATAGGCCCACCAGTAGCGAGCCACTGCAACACTGACCCACTAATTACTAGACTAATAGGCCCACCAGTAGTGAGCCACTGCAACACTGACCACTAATTACTAGACTAATAGGCCCACCAGTAGTGAACCACTGCAACACTGACCACTAATTACTAGACTAATAGGCCCACCAGTAGCGAGCCACTGCAACACTGACCCACTAATTACTAGACTAAAAGTCCCACCAGTAGTGAGCCACTGCAACACTGACCACTAATTACTAGAGTAATAGGCCCACCAGTAGTGAGCCACTGCAACACTGACCACTAATTACTAGACTAATAGGCCCACCAGTAGTGAACCACTTCAACATTGACCACTAATGACTAGACTAATATGCCCACCAGTACTGAGCCACTGCAACACTGACCCACTAATTAATAGACTAATAGGCCCACTAGTAGTGAGCCACTGCAACACTGACCCACTAATTACTAGACTAATAGGAGCCACTGCAACACTGACCCACTAATTAATAGACTAATAGGTCCACCAGTAGTGAGCCACTGCAACACTGACCCACTAATTACTAGACTAATAGGTCCACCAGTAGTGAGCCACTGTAACACTGACCACTAATTACTAGAATAATAGGCCCACCAGTAGTGAGCCACTGCAACACTGACCCGCTAATTACTAGATTAATAGGCCCACCAGTAGTGAGCCACTGCAACATTGACCCACTAATTACTAGACTAATAGGCCCACCAGTAGTGAACCACTTCAACACTGACCACTAATTACTAGACTAATATGCCCACCAGTACTGAGCCACTGCAATACTGACCCAATAATTACTAGACCAATAGGCCCACCAGTAGTGAGCCACTGCAACACTGACCACTAATTACTAGACTAATAGGTCCACCAGTAGTGAGCCACTGCAACACTGACCCAATAATCACTAGACTAATAGGCCCACCAGTAGTGAACCACTGCAACACTGACCACTAATTACTAGACTAATAGGCCCACAAGTAGTGAGCCATTGCAAAACTGACCCACTAATTACCAGACTAATAGGCCCACCAGTAGTGAGCTACTGCAACACTGACAACTAATTACTAGACTAATAGGCCCACCAGTAGTGAGCCACTGCAACACTGACCACTAATTACTAGACTAATAGGCCCACCAGTAGTGAGCCACTGCAACACTGACCACTAATTACTAGACTAATAGGCCCACCAGTAGTGAGCCACTGCAACGCTGACTACTAATTACTAGACTAATAGGCCCAACAGTAGTGAGCCACTGCAACACTGACCACTAATTACTAGACTAATAGGTCCACCAGTAGTGAGCCACTGCAACTCTGCCACTAATTACTCGACTAATATGCCCACCAGCAGTGATCCACTGCAACACTGACCACTAATTACTAGACTAATAGGCCCACCAGTAGTGAGCCACTGCAACACTGACCCACTAATTACTAGACTAATAGGCCCACCAGTAGTGTGCCACTGCAACACTGACCACTAATTACTAGACTAATAGGCCCACCAGTAGCGAGCCACTGCAACACTGACCCACTAATTACTAGACAAATAGGCCCACCAGTAGTGAGCCACTGCAACACTGACCACTAATTACTAGAGTAATAGGCCCACCAGTAGTGAGCCACTGCAACACTGACCACTAATTACTAGACTAATAGGCCCACCTGTAGTGAGCCACTGCAACACTGACCCGCTAATTACTAGACTAATAGGCCCAACAGTAGTGAGCCACTGCAACACTGACCACTAATTACTAGACTCATAGGCCCACCAGTAGTGAGCCACTGCAACATTGACCCACTAATTACTAGACTAATAGGCCCACCAGTAGTGAACCACTTCAACACAGACCACTAATTACTAGACCAATATGCCCACCAGTACTGAGCCATTGCAACACTGACCCAGTAATTACTAGACTAATAGGCCCACCAGTAGTGAGACACTGCAATACTGACCCACTAATTACTAGACTAATAGGTCCACCAGTAGTGAGCCACTGCAACAATGACCACTAATTACTAGACTAATAGGTCCACCAGTAGTGAGCCACTGCAACAATGACCACTAATTACTAGACTAATAGGCCCACCAGTAGTGAGACACTGCAATACTGACCCACTAATTACTAGACTAATAGGTCCACCAGTAGTGAGCCACTGCAACACTGACCCACTAATTACTAGACTAATAGGAGCCACTGCAACAATGACCACTAATTACTAGACTAATGGGCCCACCAGTAGTGAGCCACTGCAACACAAACCCACTAATTACTAGACTAATAGGCCCACCAGTAGTGAGCCACTACAACACTGACCACTAATTACTAGACTAATAGGCCCACCAGTAGTGAAGCACTGGAACACTGACCACCAATTACTAGACTAATAGGCCCACCAGTAGTGATCCACTGCAACACTGACCACTAATTACTAGACTAATAGGTCCACCAGTAGTGAGCCACTGCAACACTGACCACTAATTACTAGACTAATATGCCCACCAGTAGTGAGCCACTGCAACACTGACCACTAATTACAAGACTAATAGGCCCACCAGTAGTGAGCCACTGCAACACTGACCTATAATTACTAGACTAATAGGCCCACCAGTAGTGAGCCACTGCAACACTGACCCACTAATTACTAGACTAATAGGCCCACCAGTAGTGAGCCACTGCAACACTGACCACTAATTACTAGACTAATAGGCCCACCAGTAGTGAGCCACTGCAACACTGACTACTAATTACTAGACTAATAGGCCCACCAGTAGTGAGCCACTGCAACACTGACCACTAATTACTAGACTAATAGGTCCACCAGTAGTGAGCCACTGCAACACTGACCACTAATTACTAGATTAATATGCCCACCAGTAGTGAGTCACTGCAACACTGACCACTAATTACTAGACTAATAGGCCCACCAGTAGTGAGCCACTGCAACACTGACCCACTAATTACTAGACTAATAGGCACACCAGTAGTGAGCCACTGCAACACTGACCACTAATTACTAGACTAATAGGCCCACTAGTAGTGAACCACTGCAACACTGACCACTAATTACTAGACTAATAGGCCCACCAGTAGCGAGCCACTGCAACACTGACCCACTAATTACTAGACTAATAGGCGCACCAGTAGTGAGCCACTGCAACACTGACCACTAATTACTAGAGTAATAGGCCCACCAGTAGTGAGCCACTGCAACACTGACCACTAATTACTAGACTAATAGGCCCACCAGTAGTGAACCACTTCAACACTGACCACTAGTTACTAGACTAATATGCCCACCAGTACTGAGCCACTGCAACACTGACCCACTAATTACTAGACTAATAGGCCCACTAGTAGTTAGCCACTGCATCACTGACCCACTAATTACTAGACTAATAGGTCCACCAGTAGTGAGACACTGCAACACTGAACCACTAATTACTAGACTAATAGGAGCCACTGCAACACTGACCACTAATTACTAGACTAATAGGTCCACCAGTAGTGAGCCACTGCAACACTGACCCACTAATTACTAGACTAATAGGTCCACCAGTAGTGAGCCACTGCAACACTGACCACTAATTACTAGAATAATAGGCCCACCAGTAGTGAGCCATTGCAACACTGACCCGCTAATTACTAGATTAATAGGCCCACCAGTAGTGAGCCACTGCAACATTGACCCACTAATTACTAGACTAATAGGCCCACCAGTAGTGAACCACTTCAACACTGACCATTAATTACTAGACTAATATGCCCACCAGTACTGAGCCACTGCAATACTGACCCAATAATTACTAGACCAATAGGCCCACCAGTAGTGAGCCACTGCAACACTGACCACTAATTACTAGACTAATAGGAGCCACTGCAACACTGACCACTAATTACTAGACTAATAGGTCCACCAGTAGTGAGCCACTGCAACACTGACCCACTAATTACTAGACTAATAGGTCCACCAGTAGTGAGCCACTGCAACACTGACCACTAATTACTAGAATAATAGGCCCACCAGTAGTGAGCCACTGCAACACTGACCCGCTAATTACTAGATTAATAGGCCCACCAGTAGTGAGCCACTGCAACATTGACCCACTAATTACTAGACTAATAGGCCCACCAGTAGTGAACCACTTCAACACAGACCACTAATTACTAGACCAATATGCCCACCAGTACTGAGCCATTGCAACACTGACCCAGTAATTACTAGACTAATAGGCCCACCAGTAGTGAGACACTGCAATACTGACCCACTAATTACTAGACTAATAGGTCCACCAGTAGTGAGCCACTGCAACAATGACCACTAATTACTAGACTAATAGGTCCACCAGTAGTGAGCCACTGCAACAATGACCACTAATTACTAGACTAATAGGCCCACCAGTAGTGAGACACTGCAATACTGACCCACTAATTACTAGACTAATAGGTCCACCAGTAGTGAGCCACTGCAACACTGACCCACTAATTACTAGACTAATAGGAGCCACTGCAACAATGACCACTAATTACTAGACTAATGGGCCCACCAGTAGTGAGCCACTGCAACACAAACCCACTAATTACTAGACTAATAGGCCCACCAGTAGTGAGCCACTACAACACTGACCACTAATTACTAGACTAATAGGCCCACCAGTAGTGAAGCACTGGAACACTGACCACCAATTACTAGACTAATAGGCCCACCAGTAGTGATCCACTGCAACACTGACCCACTAATTACTAGACTAATAGGCCCACCAGTAGTGAGCCACTGCAACACTGACCACTAATTACTAGACTAATAGGTCCACCAGTAGTGAGCCACTGCAACACTGACCACTAATTACTAGACTAATATGCCCACCAGTAGTGAGCCACTGCAACACTGACCACTAATTACAAGACTAATAGGCCCACCAGTAGTGAGCCACTGCAACACTGACCTATAATTACTAGACTAATAGGCCCACCAGTAGTGAGCCACTGCAACACTGACCCACTAATTACTAGACTAATAGGCCCACCAGTAGTGAGCCACTGCAACACTGACCACTAATTACTAGACTAATAGGCCCACCAGTAGTGAGCCACTGCAACACTGACTACTAATTACTAGACTAATAGGCCCACCAGTAGTGAGCCACTGCAACACTGACCCACTAATTACTAGACTAATAGGCCCACCAGTAGTGAGCCACTGCAACACTGACCACTAATTACTAGACTAATAGGTCCACCAGTAGTGAGCCACTGCAACACTGACCACTAATTACTAGATTAATATGCCCACCAGTAGTGAGTCACTGCAACACTGACCACTAATTACTAGACTAATAGGCCCACCAGTAGTGAGCCACTGCAACACTGACCCACTAATTACTAGACTAATAGGCACACCAGTAGTGAGCCACTGCAACACTGACCACTAATTACTAGACTAATAGGCCCACTAGTAGTGAACCACTGCAACACTGACCACTAATTACTAGACTAATAGGCCCACCAGTAGCGAGCCACTGCAACACTGACCCACTAATTACTAGACTAATAGGCGCACCAGTAGTGAGCCACTGCAACACTGACCACTAATTACTAGAGTAATAGGCCCACCAGTAGTGAGCCACTGCAACACTGACCACTAATTACTAGACTAATAGGCCCACCAGTAGTGAACCACTTCAACACTGACCACTAGTTACTAGACTAATATGCCCACCAGTACTGAGCCACTGCAACACTGACCCACTAATTACTAGACTAATAGGCCCACTAGTAGTTAGCCACTGCATCACTGACCCACTAATTACTAGACTAATAGGTCCACCAGTAGTGAGACACTGCAACACTGAACCACTAATTACTAGACTAATAGGAGCCACTGCAACACTGACCACTAATTACTAGACTAATAGGTCCACCAGTAGTGAGCCACTGCAACACTGACCCACTAATTACTAGACTAATAGGTCCACCAGTAGTGAGCCACTGCAACACTGACCACTAATTACTAGAATAATAGGCCCACCAGTAGTGAGCCATTGCAACACTGACCCGCTAATTACTAGATTAATAGGCCCACCAGTAGTGAGCCACTGCAACATTGACCCACTAATTACTAGACTAATAGGCCCACCAGTAGTGAACCACTTCAACACTGACCATTAATTACTAGACTAATATGCCCACCAGTACTGAGCCACTGCAATACTGACCCAATAATTACTAGACCAATAGGCCCACCAGTAGTGAGCCACTGCAACACTGACCACTAATTACTAGACTAATAGGAGCCACTGCAACACTGACCACTAATTACTAGACTAATAGGTCCACCAGTAGTGAGCCACTGCAACACTGACCCACTAATTACTAGACTAATAGGTCCACCAGTAGTGAGCCACTGCAACACTGACCACTAATTACTAGAATAATAGGCCCACCAGTAGTGAGCCACTGCAACACTGACCCGCTAATTACTAGATTAATAGGCCCACCAGTAGTGAGCCACTGCAACATTGACCCACTAATTACTAGACTAATAGGCCCACCAGTAGTGAACCACTTCAACACTGACCACTAATTACTAGACTAATATGCCCACCAGTACTGAGCCACTGCAATACTGACCCAATAATTACTAGACCAATAGGCCCACCAGTAGTGAGCCACTGCAACACTGACCACTAATTACTAGACTAATAGGTCCACCAGTAGTGAGCCACTGCAACACTGACCCAATAATCACTAGACTAATAGGAGCCACTGCAACACTGACCACTAATTACTAGACTAATAGGTCCACAAGTAGTGAGCCACTGCAAAACTGACCCACTAATTACCAGACTAATAGGCCCACCAGTAGTGAGCCACTGCAACACTGACAACTAATTACTAGACTAATAAGCACACTAGTAGTGAGCCACTGCAACACTGACCACTAATTACTAGACTAATGGGCCCACCAGTAGTGAGCCACTGCAACACTGACCACTAATTACTAGACTAATAGGCCCACCAGTAGTGAGCCACTGCAACACTGACCACTAATTACTAGACTAATAGGCCCACCAGTAGTGAGCCACTGCAACACTGACCACTAATTACTAGACTAATAGGTCCACCAGTAGTGAGCCACTGCAACTCTGCCACTAATTACTAGACTAATATGCCCACCAGCAGTGATCCACTGCAACACTGACCACTAATTACTAGACTAATAGGCCCACCAGTAGTGAGCCACTGCAACACTGACCCACCAATTACTAGACTAATAGGTCCACCAGTAGTGTGCCACTGCAACACTGACCACTAATTACTAGACTAATAGGCCCACCAGTAGTGAGCCACTGCAACACTGACCACTAATTACTAGACTAATAGGCCCACCAGTAGTGTGCCACTGCAACACTGACCACTAATTACTAGACTAATAGGCCCACAAGTAGCGAGCCACTGCAACACTGACCCACTAATTACTAGACTAATAGGCCCACCAGTAGTGAGCCACTGCAACACTGACCACTAATTACTAGAGTAATAGGCCCACCAGTAGTGAGCCACTGCAACACTGACCCACTAATTACTAGACTAATAGGCCCAACAGTAATGAGCCACTGCAACATTGACCCACTAATTACTAGACTAATAGGCCCACCAGTAGTGAACCACTTCAACACTAACCACTAATTACTAGACCAATATGCCCACCAGTACTGAGCCATTGCAACACTGACCCAGTAATTACTAGACTAATAGGCCCACCAGTAGTGAGACACTGCAATACTGACCCACTAATTACTAGACTAATAGGTCCACCAGTAGTGAGCCACTGCAACACTGACCCACTAATTACTAGACTAATAGGAGCCACTGCAACAATGACCACTAATTACTAGACTAATGGGCCCACCAGTAGTGAGCCACTGCAACACAAACCCACTCATTACTAGACTAATAGGCCCACCAGTAGTGAGCCACTACAACACTGACCACTAATTACTAGACTAATAGGCCCACCAGTAGTGAAGCACTGGAACACTGACCACCAATTACTAGACTAATAGGCCCACCAGTAGTGATCCACTGGAACACTGACCACTAATTACTAGACTAATAGGTCCACCAGTAGTGAGCCACTGCAACACTGACCACTAATTACTAGACTAATAGGTCCACCAGTAGTGAGCCACTGCAACACTGACCACTAATTACTAGACTAATAGGCCCACCAGTTGTGAGCCACTACAACACTGACCACTAATTACTAGACTAATAGGCCCACCAGTAGTGAGCCACTGCAACACTGACCACCAATTACTAGACTAATAGGACCACCAGTAGTGATCCACTGGAACACTGACCACTAATTACTAGACTAATAGGTCCACCAGTAGTGAACCACTTCAACACTGACCACTAATTACTAGACCAATATACCCACCAGTACTGAGCCATTGCAACACTGACCCAGTAATTACTAGACTAATAGGCCCACCACTAGTGAGACACTGCAATACTGACCCACTAATTACTAGACTAATAGGTCCACCAGTAGTGAGCCACTGCAACACTCACCCACTAATTACTAGACTAATAGGCCCACCAGTAGTGAGCCACTGCAACACTGACCACTAATTACTAGACTAATAGGCCCACCAGTAGTGAGTCACTGCAACACTGACCACTAATTACTAGACTAATAGGAGCCACTGCAACAATGACCACTAATTACTAGACTAATAGGCCCACCAGTAGTGAGCCACTGCAACACTGACCACTAATTACTAGACTAATAGGCCCACCAGTAGTGAGCCACTGCAACACTGACCACTAATTACTAGAATAATGTGCCCACCATTAGTGAGTCACTGCAACACTAACCACTAATTACTAGACTAATAGGCCCACCAGTAGTGAGCCACTGCAACACTGACCCACTAATTACTAGACTAATAGGCCCACCAGTAGTGAGCCACTGCAACACTGACCACTAATTACTAGACTAATAGGCCCACCAGTAGTGAACCACTGCAACACTGACCACTAATTACTAGACTAATAGGCCCACCAGTAGCGAGCCACTGCAACACTGACCCACTAATTACTAGAGTAATAGGCCCACCAGTAGTGAGCCACTGCAACACTGACTACTAATTACTAGACTAATAGGCCCACCAGTAGTGAACCACTTCAACATTGACCACTAATTACTAGACTAATATGCCCACCAGTACTGAGCCACTGCAACACTGACCCACTAATTAATAGACTAATAGGCCCACTAGTAGTGAGCCACTGCAACACTGACCCACTAATTACTAGACTAATAGGAGCCACTGCAACACTGACCACTAATTACTAGACTAATAGGTCCACCAGTAGTGAGCCACTGCAACACTGACCCACTAATTACTAGACTAATAGGTCCACCAGTAGTGAGCCACTGCAACACTGACCACTAATTACTAGAATAATAGGCCCACCAGTAGTGAGCCACTGCAACACCAACCCACTAATTACTAGACTAATAGGCCCACCAGTAGTGAGCCACTGCAAAACTGACCCACTAATTACTAGACTAATAGGCCCACCAGTAGTGAGCCACTGCAACACTGACCCGCTAATTACTAGATTAATAGGCCCACCAGTAGTGAGCCACTGCAACATTGACCCACTAATTACTAGACTAATAGGCCCACCAGTAGTGATCCACTGCAACACTGACCACTAATTACTAGACTAATAGGTCCACCAGAAGTGAGCCACTGCAACACTGACCACTAATTACTAGACTAATATGCCCACCAGTAGTGAGCCACTGCAACACTGACCACTAATTACTAGACTAATAGGCCAACCAGTAGTGAGCCACTGCAACACTGACCACTAATTACTAGACTAATAGGCCCACCAGTAGTGAGCCACTGCAACACTCCCACTAATCACTAGACTAATAGGCCCACCAGTAGTGAGCCACTGCAACACTGACCACTAATTACTAGACTAATAGGCCCACCAGTAGTGAGCCACTGCAACACTGAACACTAATTACTAGACTAATAGGCCCACCAGTAGTGAGCCACTGCAACACTGACCACTAATTACTAGACTAATAGGTCCACCAGTAGTGAGCCACTGCAACACTGACCACTAATTACTAGACTAATATGCCCACCATTAGTGAGTCACTGCAACACTGACCACTAATTACTAGACTAATAGGCCCACCAGTAGTGAGCCACTGCAACACTGACCCACTAATTACTAGACTAATAGGCCCACCAGTAGTGAGCCACTGCAACACTGACCACTAATTACTAGACTAATAGGCCCACCAGTAGTGAACCACTGCAACACTGACCACTAATTACTAGACTAATAGGCCCACCAGTAGCGAGCCACTGCAATACTGACCCACTAATTACTAGACTAAAAGGCCCACCAGTAGTGAGCCACTGCAACACTGACCACTAATTACTAGAGTAATAGGCCTATCAGTAGTGAGCCACTGTAACACTGACCACTAATTACTAGACTAATAGGCCCACCAGTAGTGAACCACTTCAACATTGACCACTAATTACTAGACTAATATGCCCACCAGTACTGAGCCACTGCAACACTGACCCACTAATTACTAGACTAATAGGCCCACTAGTAGTGAGCCACTGCAACACTGACCCACTAATTACTAGACTAATAGGAGCCAATGCAACACTGACCACTAATTACTAGACTAATAGGTCCACCAGTAGTGAGCCACTGCAACACTGACCCACTAATTACTAGACTAATAGGTCCACCAGTAGTGAGCCACTGCAACACTGACCACTAATTACTAGAATAATAGGCCCACCAGTAGTGAGCCACTGCAACACTGACCCGCTAATTACTAGATTAATAGGCCCACCAGTAGTGAGCCACTGCAACATTGACCCACTAATTACTAGACTAATAGGCCCACCAGTAGTGAACCACTTCAACACTGACCACTAATTACTAGACTAATATGCCCACCAGTACTGAGCCACTGCAATACTGACCCAATAATTACTAGACCAATAGGCCCACCAGTAGTGAGCCACTGCAACACTGACCACTAATTACTAGACTAATAGGTCCACCAGTAGTGAGCCACTGCAACACTGACCCAATAATCACTAGACTAATAGGAGCCACTGCAACACTGACCACTAATTACTAGACTAATAGGCCCACAAGTAGTGAGCCACTGCAAAACTGACCCACTAATTACCAGACTAATAGGCCCACCAGTAGTGAGCCACTGCAACACTGACAACTAATTACTAGACTAATAAGCACACTAGTAGTGAGCCACTGCAACACTGACCACTAATTACTAGACTAATGGGCCCACCAGTAGTGAGCCACTGCAACACTGACCACTAATTACTAGACTAATAGGCCCACCAGTAGTGAGCCACTGCAACACTGACCACTAATTACTAGACTAATAGGCCCACAAGTAGTGAGCCACTGCAACACTGACCCACTAATTACTAGACTAATAGGCCCACCAGTAGTGTGCCACTGCAACACTGACCACTAATTACTAGACTAATAGGCCCACCAGTAGTGAGCCACTGCAACACTGACCACTAATTACTAGACTAATAGGCCCACCAGTAGTGTGCCACTGCAACACTGACCACTAATTACTAGACTAATAGGCCCACAAGTAGCGAGCCACTGCAACACTGACCCACTAATTACTAGACTAATAGGCCCACCAGTAGTGAGCCACTGCAACACTGACCACTAATTACTAGAGTAATAGGCCCACCAGTAGTGAGCCACTGCAACACTGACCACTAATTACTAGACTAATAGGCCCACCTGTAGTGAGCCACTGCAACACTGACCCGCTAATTACTAGACTAATAGGCCCAACAGTAATGAGCCACTGCAACATTGACCCACTAATAACTAGACTAATAGGCCCACCAGTAGTGAGCCACTGCAACACTGACTACTAATTACTAGACTAATAGGCCCACCAGTAGTGAGCCACTGCAACACTGACCACTAATTACTAGACTAATAGGTCCACCAGTAGTGAGCCACTGCAACACTGACCACTAATTACTAGATTAATATGCCCACCAGTAGTGAGTCACTGCAACACTGACCACTAATTACTAGACTAATAGGCCCACCAGTAGTGAGCCACTGCAACACTGACCCACTAATTACTAGACTAATAGGCACACCAGTAGTGAGCCACTGCAACACTGACCACTAATTACTAGACTAATAGGCCCACTAGTAGTGAACCACTGCAACACTGACCACTAATTACTAGACTAATAGGCCCACCAGTAGCGAGCCACTGCAACACTGACCCACTAATTACTAGACTAATAGGCGCACCAGTAGTGAGCCACTGCAACACTGACCACTAATTACTAGAGTAATAGGCCCACCAGTAGTGAGCCACTGCAACACTGACCACTAATTACTAGACTAATAGGCCCACCAGTAGTGAACCACTTCAACACTGACCACTAGTTACTAGACTAATATGCCCACCAGTACTGAGCCACTGCAACACTGACCCACTAATTACTAGACTAATAGGCCCACTAGTAGTTAGCCACTGCATCACTGACCCACTAATTACTAGACTAATAGGTCCACCAGTAGTGAGACACTGCAACACTGAACCACTAATTACTAGACTAATAGGAGCCACTGCAACACTGACCACTAATTACTAGACTAATAGGTCCACCAGTAGTGAGCCACTGCAACACTGACCCACTAATTACTAGACTAATAGGTCCACCAGTAGTGAGCCACTGCAACACTGACCACTAATTACTAGAATAATAGGCCCACCAGTAGTGAGCCATTGCAACACTGACCCGCTAATTACTAGATTAATAGGCCCACCAGTAGTGAGCCACTGCAACATTGACCCACTAATTACTAGACTAATAGGCCCACCAGTAGTGAACCACTTCAACACTGACCATTAATTACTAGACTAATATGCCCACCAGTACTGAGCCACTGCAATACTGACCCAATAATTACTAGACCAATAGGCCCACCAGTAGTGAGCCACTGCAACACTGACCACTAATTACTAGACTAATAGGAGCCACTGCAACACTGACCACTAATTACTAGACTAATAGGTCCACCAGTAGTGAGCCACTGCAACACTGACCCACTAATTACTAGACTAATAGGTCCACCAGTAGTGAGCCACTGCAACACTGACCACTAATTACTAGAATAATAGGCCCACCAGTAGTGAGCCACTGCAACACTGACCCGCTAATTACTAGATTAATAGGCCCACCAGTAGTGAGCCACTGCAACATTGACCCACTAATTACTAGACTAATAGGCCCACCAGTAGTGAACCACTTCAACACTGACCACTAATTACTAGACTAATATGCCCACCAGTACTGAGCCACTGCAATACTGACCCAATAATTACTAGACCAATAGGCCCACCAGTAGTGAGCCACTGCAACACTGACCACTAATTACTAGACTAATAGGTCCACCAGTAGTGAGCCACTGCAACACTGACCCAATAATCACTAGACTAATAGGAGCCACTGCAACACTGACCACTAATTACTAGACTAATAGGTCCACAAGTAGTGAGCCACTGCAAAACTGACCCACTAATTACCAGACTAATAGGCCCACCAGTAGTGAGCCACTGCAACACTGACAACTAATTACTAGACTAATAAGCACACTAGTAGTGAGCCACTGCAACACTGACCACTAATTACTAGACTAATGGGCCCACCAGTAGTGAGCCACTGCAACACTGACCACTAATTACTAGACTAATAGGCCCACCAGTAGTGAGCCACTGCAACACTGACCACTAATTACTAGACTAATAGGCCCACCAGTAGTGAGCCACTGCAACACTGACCACTAATTACTAGACTAATAGGTCCACCAGTAGTGAGCCACTGCAACTCTGCCACTAATTACTAGACTAATATGCCCACCAGCAGTGATCCACTGCAACACTGACCACTAATTACTAGACTAATAGGCCCACCAGTAGTGAGCCACTGCAACACTGACCCACTAATTACTAGACTAATAGGTCCACCAGTAGTGTGCCACTGCAACACTGACCACTAATTACTAGACTAATAGGCCCACCAGTAGTGAGCCACTGCAACACTGACCACTAATTACTAGACTAATAGGCCCACCAGTAGTGTGCCACTGCAACACTGACCACTAATTACTAGACTAATAGGCCCACAAGTAGCGAGCCACTGCAACACTGACCCACTAATTACTAGACTAATAGGCCCACCAGTAGTGAGCCACTGCAACACTGACCACTAATTACTAGAGTAATAGGCCCACCAGTAGTGAGCCACTGCAACACTGACCCACTAATTACTAGACTAATAGGCCCAACAGTAATGAGCCACTGCAACATTGACCCACTAATTACTAGACTAATAGGCCCACCAGTAGTGAACCACTTCAACACTAACCACTAATTACTAGACCAATATGCCCACCAGTACTGAGCCATTGCAACACTGACCCAGTAATTACTAGACTAATAGGCCCACCAGTAGTGAGACACTGCAATACTGACCCACTAATTACTAGACTAATAGGTCCACCAGTAGTGAGCCACTGCAACACTGACCCACTAATTACTAGACTAATAGGAGCCACTGCAACAATGACCACTAATTACTAGACTAATGGGCCCACCAGTAGTGAGCCACTGCAACACAAACCCACTCATTACTAGACTAATAGGCCCACCAGTAGTGAGCCACTACAACACTGACCACTAATTACTAGACTAATAGGCCCACCAGTAGTGAAGCACTGGAACACTGACCACCAATTACTAGACTAATAGGCCCACCAGTAGTGATCCACTGGAACACTGACCACTAATTACTAGACTAATAGGTCCACCAGTAGTGAGCCACTGCAACACTGACCACTAATTACTAGACTAATAGGTCCACCAGTAGTGAGCCACTGCAACACTGACCACTAATTACTAGACTAATAGGCCCACCAGTTGTGAGCCACTACAACACTGACCACTAATTACTAGACTAATAGGCCCACCAGTAGTGAGCCACTGCAACACTGACCACCAATTACTAGACTAATAGGACCACCAGTAGTGATCCACTGGAACACTGACCACTAATTACTAGACTAATAGGTCCACCAGTAGTGAACCACTTCAACACTGACCACTAATTACTAGACCAATATACCCACCAGTACTGAGCCATTGCAACACTGACCCAGTAATTACTAGACTAATAGGCCCACCACTAGTGAGACACTGCAATACTGACCCACTAATTACTAGACTAATAGGTCCACCAGTAGTGAGCCACTGCAACACTCACCCACTAATTACTAGACTAATAGGCCCACCAGTAGTGAGCCACTGCAACACTGACCACTAATTACTAGACTAATAGGCCCACCAGTAGTGAGTCACTGCAACACTGACCACTAATTACTAGACTAATAGGAGCCACTGCAACAATGACCACTAATTACTAGACTAATAGGCCCACCAGTAGTGAGCCACTGCAACACTGACCACTAATTACTAGACTAATAGGCCCACCAGTAGTGAGCCACTGCAACACTGACCACTAATTACTAGAATAATGTGCCCACCATTAGTGAGTCACTGCAACACTAACCACTAATTACTAGACTAATAGGCCCACCAGTAGTGAGCCACTGCAACACTGACCCACTAATTACTAGACTAATAGGCCCACCAGTAGTGAGCCACTGCAACACTGACCACTAATTACTAGACTAATAGGCCCACCAGTAGTGAACCACTGCAACACTGACCACTAATTACTAGACTAATAGGCCCACCAGTAGCGAGCCACTGCAACACTGACCCACTAATTACTAGAGTAATAGGCCCACCAGTAGTGAGCCACTGCAACACTGACTACTAATTACTAGACTAATAGGCCCACCAGTAGTGAACCACTTCAACATTGACCACTAATTACTAGACTAATATGCCCACCAGTACTGAGCCACTGCAACACTGACCCACTAATTAATAGACTAATAGGCCCACTAGTAGTGAGCCACTGCAACACTGACCCACTAATTACTAGACTAATAGGAGCCACTGCAACACTGACCACTAATTACTAGACTAATAGGTCCACCAGTAGTGAGCCACTGCAACACTGACCCACTAATTACTAGACTAATAGGTCCACCAGTAGTGAGCCACTGCAACACTGACCACTAATTACTAGAATAATAGGCCCACCAGTAGTGAGCCACTGCAACACCAACCCACTAATTACTAGACTAATAGGCCCACCAGTAGTGAGCCACTGCAAAACTGACCCACTAATTACTAGACTAATAGGCCCACCAGTAGTGAGCCACTGCAACACTGACCCGCTAATTACTAGATTAATAGGCCCACCAGTAGTGAGCCACTGCAACACTGACCACTAATTACTAGAGTAATAGGCCCACCAGTAGTGAGCCACTGCAACACTGACCCACTAATTACTAGACTAATAGGCCCAACAGTAATGAGCCACTGCAACATTGACCCACTAATTACTAGACTAATAGGCCCACCAGTAGTGAACCACTTCAACACTAACCACTAATTACTAGACCAATATGCCCACCAGTACTGAGCCATTGCAACACTGACCCAGTAATTACTAGACTAATAGGCCCACCAGTAGTGAGACACTGCAATACTGACCCACTAATTACTAGACTAATAGGTCCACCAGTAGTGAGCCACTGCAACACTGACCCACTAATTACTAGACTAATAGGAGCCACTGCAA
Source organism: Cladorhizidae sp. MBARI D1340-BT2 (assembly GCA_028752905.1). Taxonomy (NCBI): domain Eukaryota; kingdom Metazoa; phylum Porifera; class Demospongiae; order Poecilosclerida; family Cladorhizidae; species Cladorhizidae sp. MBARI D1340-BT2. The sequence continues at coordinate 24,105 of JAQNBH010000137.1, forward strand.
CAATGACCACTAATTACTAGACTAATGGGCCCACCAGTAGTGAGCCACTGCAACACAAACCCACTCATTACTAGACTAATAGGCCCACCAGTAGTGAGCCACTACAACACTGACCACTAATTACTAGACTAATAGGCCCACCAGTAGTGAAGCACTGGAACACTGACCACCAATTACTAGACTAATAGGCCCACCAGTAGTGATCCACTGGAACACTGACCACTAATTACTAGACTAATAGGTCCACCAGTAGTGAGCCACTGCAACACTGACCACTAATTACTAGACTAATAGGTCCACCAGTAGTGAGCCACTGCAACACTGACCACTAATTACTAGACTAATAGGCCCACCAGTTGTGAGCCACTACAACACTGACCACTAATTACTAGACTAATAGGCCCACCAGTAGTGAGCCACTGCAACACTGACCACCAATTACTAGACTAATAGGACCACCAGTAGTGATCCACTGGAACACTGACCACTAATTACTAGACTAATAGGTCCACCAGTAGTGAACCACTTCAACACTGACCACTAATTACTAGACCAATATACCCACCAGTACTGAGCCATTGCAACACTGACCCAGTAATTACTAGACTAATAGGCCCACCACTAGTGAGACACTGCAATACTGACCCACTAATTACTAGACTAATAGGTCCACCAGTAGTGAGCCACTGCAACACTCACCCACTAATTACTAGACTAATAGGCCCACCAGTAGTGAGCCACTGCAACACTGACCACTAATTACTAGACTAATAGGCCCACCAGTAGTGAGTCACTGCAACACTGACCACTAATTACTAGACTAATAGGAGCCACTGCAACAATGACCACTAATTACTAGACTAATAGGCCCACCAGTAGTGAGCCACTGCAACACTGACCACTAATTACTAGACTAATAGGCCCACCAGTAGTGAGCCACTGCAACACTGACCACTAATTACTAGAATAATGTGCCCACCATTAGTGAGTCACTGCAACACTAACCACTAATTACTAGACTAATAGGCCCACCAGTAGTGAGCCACTGCAACACTGACCCACTAATTACTAGACTAATAGGCCCACCAGTAGTGAGCCACTGCAACACTGACCACTAATTACTAGACTAATAGGCCCACCAGTAGTGAACCACTGCAACACTGACCACTAATTACTAGACTAATAGGCCCACCAGTAGCGAGCCACTGCAACACTGACCCACTAATTACTAGAGTAATAGGCCCACCAGTAGTGAGCCACTGCAACACTGACTACTAATTACTAGACTAATAGGCCCACCAGTAGTGAACCACTTCAACATTGACCACTAATTACTAGACTAATATGCCCACCAGTACTGAGCCACTGCAACACTGACCCACTAATTAATAGACTAATAGGCCCACTAGTAGTGAGCCACTGCAACACTGACCCACTAATTACTAGACTAATAGGAGCCACTGCAACACTGACCACTAATTACTAGACTAATAGGTCCACCAGTAGTGAGCCACTGCAACACTGACCCACTAATTACTAGACTAATAGGTCCACCAGTAGTGAGCCACTGCAACACTGACCACTAATTACTAGAATAATAGGCCCACCAGTAGTGAGCCACTGCAACACCAACCCACTAATTACTAGACTAATAGGCCCACCAGTAGTGAGCCACTGCAAAACTGACCCACTAATTACTAGACTAATAGGCCCACCAGTAGTGAGCCACTGCAACACTGACCCGCTAATTACTAGATTAATAGGCCCACCAGTAGTGAGCCACTGCAACACTGACCACTAATTACTAGAGTAATAGGCCCACCAGTAGTGAGCCACTGCAACACTGACCCACTAATTACTAGACTAATAGGCCCAACAGTAATGAGCCACTGCAACATTGACCCACTAATTACTAGACTAATAGGCCCACCAGTAGTGAACCACTTCAACACTAACCACTAATTACTAGACCAATATGCCCACCAGTACTGAGCCATTGCAACACTGACCCAGTAATTACTAGACTAATAGGCCCACCAGTAGTGAGACACTGCAATACTGACCCACTAATTACTAGACTAATAGGTCCACCAGTAGTGAGCCACTGCAACACTGACCCACTAATTACTAGACTAATAGGAGCCACTGCAACAATGACCACTAATTACTAGACTAATGGGCCCACCAGTAGTGAGCCACTGCAACACAAACCCACTCATTACTAGACTAATAGGCCCACCAGTAGTGAGCCACTACAACACTGACCACTAATTACTAGACTAATAGGCCCACCAGTAGTGAAGCACTGGAACACTGACCACCAATTACTAGACTAATAGGCCCACCAGTAGTGATCCACTGGAACACTGACCACTAATTACTAGACTAATAGGTCCACCAGTAGTGAGCCACTGCAACACTGACCACTAATTACTAGACTAATAGGTCCACCAGTAGTGAGCCACTGCAACACTGACCACTAATTACTAGACTAATAGGCCCACCAGTTGTGAGCCACTACAACACTGACCACTAATTACTAGACTAATAGGCCCACCAGTAGTGAGCCACTGCAACACTGACCACCAATTACTAGACTAATAGGACCACCAGTAGTGATCCACTGGAACACTGACCACTAATTACTAGACTAATAGGTCCACCAGTAGTGAACCACTTCAACACTGACCACTAATTACTAGACCAATATACCCACCAGTACTGAGCCATTGCAACACTGACCCAGTAATTACTAGACTAATAGGCCCACCACTAGTGAGACACTGCAATACTGACCCACTAATTACTAGACTAATAGGTCCACCAGTAGTGAGCCACTGCAACACTCACCCACTAATTACTAGACTAATAGGCCCACCAGTAGTGAGCCACTGCAACACTGACCACTAATTACTAGACTAATAGGCCCACCAGTAGTGAGTCACTGCAACACTGACCACTAATTACTAGACTAATAGGAGCCACTGCAACAATGACCACTAATTACTAGACTAATAGGCCCACCAGTAGTGAGCCACTGCAACACTGACCACTAATTACTAGACTAATAGGCCCACCAGTAGTGAGCCACTGCAACACTGACCACTAATTACTAGAATAATGTGCCCACCATTAGTGAGTCACTGCAACACTAACCACTAATTACTAGACTAATAGGCCCACCAGTAGTGAGCCACTGCAACACTGACCCACTAATTACTAGACTAATAGGCCCACCAGTAGTGAGCCACTGCAACACTGACCACTAATTACTAGACTAATAGGCCCACCAGTAGTGAACCACTGCAACACTGACCACTAATTACTAGACTAATAGGCCCACCAGTAGCGAGCCACTGCAACACTGACCCACTAATTACTAGAGTAATAGGCCCACCAGTAGTGAGCCACTGCAACACTGACTACTAATTACTAGACTAATAGGCCCACCAGTAGTGAACCACTTCAACATTGACCACTAATTACTAGACTAATATGCCCACCAGTACTGAGCCACTGCAACACTGACCCACTAATTAATAGACTAATAGGCCCACTAGTAGTGAGCCACTGCAACACTGACCCACTAATTACTAGACTAATAGGAGCCACTGCAACACTGACCACTAATTACTAGACTAATAGGTCCACCAGTAGTGAGCCACTGCAACACTGACCCACTAATTACTAGACTAATAGGTCCACCAGTAGTGAGCCACTGCAACACTGACCACTAATTACTAGAATAATAGGCCCACCAGTAGTGAGCCACTGCAACACCAACCCACTAATTACTAGACTAATAGGCCCACCAGTAGTGAGCCACTGCAAAACTGACCCACTAATTACTAGACTAATAGGCCCACCAGTAGTGAGCCACTGCAACACTGACCCGCTAATTACTAGATTAATAGGCCCACCAGTAGTGAGCCACTGCAACATTGACCCACTAATTACTAGACTAATAGGCCCACCAGTAGTGATCCACTGCAACACTGACCACTAATTACTAGACTAATAGGTCCACCAGAAGTGAGCCACTGCAACACTGACCACTAATTACTAGACTAATATGCCCACCAGTAGTGAGCCACTGCAACACTGACCACTAATTACTAGACTAATAGGCCAACCAGTAGTGAGCCACTGCAACACTGACCACTAATTACTAGACTAATAGGCCCACCAGTAGTGAGCCACTGCAACACTCCCACTAATCACTAGACTAATAGGCCCACCAGTAGTGAGCCACTGCAACACTGACCACTAATTACTAGACTAATAGGCCCACCAGTAGTGAGCCACTGCAACACTGAACACTAATTACTAGACTAATAGGCCCACCAGTAGTGAGCCACTGCAACACTGACCACTAATTACTAGACTAATAGGTCCACCAGTAGTGAGCCACTGCAACACTGACCACTAATTACTAGACTAATATGCCCACCATTAGTGAGTCACTGCAACACTGACCACTAATTACTAGACTAATAGGCCCACCAGTAGTGAGCCACTGCAACACTGACCCACTAATTACTAGACTAATAGGCCCACCAGTAGTGAGCCACTGCAACACTGACCACTAATTACTAGACTAATAGGCCCACCAGTAGTGAACCACTGCAACACTGACCACTAATTACTAGACTAATAGGCCCACCAGTAGCGAGCCACTGCAACACTGACCCACTAATTACTAGACTAAAAGGCCCACCAGTAGTGAGCCACTGCAACACTGACCACTAATTACTAGAGTAATAGGCCTATCAGTAGTGAGCCACTGTAACACTGACCACTAATTACTAGACTAATAGGCCCACCAGTAGTGAACCACTTCAACATTGACCACTAATTACTAGACTAATATGCCCACCAGTACTGAGCCACTGCAACACTGACCCACTAATTACTAGACTAATAGGCCCACTAGTAGTGAGCCACTGCAACACTGACCCACTAATTACTAGACTAATAGGAGCCAATGCAACACTGACCACTAATTACTAGACTAATAGGTCCACCAGTAGTGAGCCACTGCAACACTGACCCACTAATTACTAGACTAATAGGTCCACCAGTAGTGAGCCACTGCAACACTGACCACTAATTACTAGAATAATAGGCCCACCAGTAGTGAGCCACTGCAACACTGACCCGCTAATTACTAGATTAATAGGCCCACCAGTAGTGAGCCACTGCAACATTGACCCACTAATTACTAGACTAATAGGCCCACCAGTAGTGAACCACTTCAACACTGACCACTAATTACTAGACTAATATGCCCACCAGTACTGAGCCACTGCAATACTGACCCAATAATTACTAGACCAATAGGCCCACCAGTAGTGAGCCACTGCAACACTGACCACTAATTACTAGACTAATAGGTCCACCAGTAGTGAGCCACTGCAACACTGACCCAATAATCACTAGACTAATAGGAGCCACTGCAACACTGACCACTAATTACTAGACTAATAGGCCCACAAGTAGTGAGCCACTGCAAAACTGACCCACTAATTACCAGACTAATAGGCCCACCAGTAGTGAGCCACTGCAACACTGACAACTAATTACTAGACTAATAAGCACACTAGTAGTGAGCCACTGCAACACTGACCACTAATTACTAGACTAATGGGCCCACCAGTAGTGAGCCACTGCAACACTGACCACTAATTACTAGACTAATAGGCCCACCAGTAGTGAGCCACTGCAACACTGACCACTAATTACTAGACTAATAGGCCCACAAGTAGTGAGCCACTGCAACACTGACCCACTAATTACTAGACTAATAGGCCCACCAGTAGTGTGCCACTGCAACACTGACCACTAATTACTAGACTAATAGGCCCACCAGTAGTGAGCCACTGCAACACTGACCACTAATTACTAGACTAATAGGCCCACCAGTAGTGTGCCACTGCAACACTGACCACTAATTACTAGACTAATAGGCCCACAAGTAGCGAGCCACTGCAACACTGACCCACTAATTACTAGACTAATAGGCCCACCAGTAGTGAGCCACTGCAACACTGACCACTAATTACTAGAGTAATAGGCCCACCAGTAGTGAGCCACTGCAACACTGACCACTAATTACTAGACTAATAGGCCCACCTGTAGTGAGCCACTGCAACACTGACCCGCTAATTACTAGACTAATAGGCCCAACAGTAATGAGCCACTGCAACATTGACCCACTAATAACTAGACTAATAGGCCCACCAGTAGTGAGCCACTGCAACACTGACTACTAATTACTAGACTAATAGGCCCACCAGTAGTGAGCCACTGCAACACTGACCACTAATTACTAGACTAATAGGTCCACCAGTAGTGAGCCACTGCAACACTGACCACTAATTACTAGATTAATATGCCCACCAGTAGTGAGTCACTGCAACACTGACCACTAATTACTAGACTAATAGGCCCACCAGTAGTGAGCCACTGCAACACTGACCCACTAATTACTAGACTAATAGGCACACCAGTAGTGAGCCACTGCAACACTGACCACTAATTACTAGACTAATAGGCCCACTAGTAGTGAACCACTGCAACACTGACCACTAATTACTAGACTAATAGGCCCACCAGTAGCGAGCCACTGCAACACTGACCCACTAATTACTAGACTAATAGGCGCACCAGTAGTGAGCCACTGCAACACTGACCACTAATTACTAGAGTAATAGGCCCACCAGTAGTGAGCCACTGCAACACTGACCACTAATTACTAGACTAATAGGCCCACCAGTAGTGAACCACTTCAACACTGACCACTAGTTACTAGACTAATATGCCCACCAGTACTGAGCCACTGCAACACTGACCCACTAATTACTAGACTAATAGGCCCACTAGTAGTTAGCCACTGCATCACTGACCCACTAATTACTAGACTAATAGGTCCACCAGTAGTGAGACACTGCAACACTGAACCACTAATTACTAGACTAATAGGAGCCACTGCAACACTGACCACTAATTACTAGACTAATAGGTCCACCAGTAGTGAGCCACTGCAACACTGACCCACTAATTACTAGACTAATAGGTCCACCAGTAGTGAGCCACTGCAACACTGACCACTAATTACTAGAATAATAGGCCCACCAGTAGTGAGCCATTGCAACACTGACCCGCTAATTACTAGATTAATAGGCCCACCAGTAGTGAGCCACTGCAACATTGACCCACTAATTACTAGACTAATAGGCCCACCAGTAGTGAACCACTTCAACACTGACCATTAATTACTAGACTAATATGCCCACCAGTACTGAGCCACTGCAATACTGACCCAATAATTACTAGACCAATAGGCCCACCAGTAGTGAGCCACTGCAACACTGACCACTAATTACTAGACTAATAGGAGCCACTGCAACACTGACCACTAATTACTAGACTAATAGGTCCACCAGTAGTGAGCCACTGCAACACTGACCCACTAATTACTAGACTAATAGGTCCACCAGTAGTGAGCCACTGCAACACTGACCACTAATTACTAGAATAATAGGCCCACCAGTAGTGAGCCACTGCAACACTGACCCGCTAATTACTAGATTAATAGGCCCACCAGTAGTGAGCCACTGCAACATTGACCCACTAATTACTAGACTAATAGGCCCACCAGTAGTGAACCACTTCAACACTGACCACTAATTACTAGACTAATATGCCCACCAGTACTGAGCCACTGCAATACTGACCCAATAATTACTAGACCAATAGGCCCACCAGTAGTGAGCCACTGCAACACTGACCACTAATTACTAGACTAATAGGTCCACCAGTAGTGAGCCACTGCAACACTGACCCAATAATCACTAGACTAATAGGAGCCACTGCAACACTGACCACTAATTACTAGACTAATAGGTCCACAAGTAGTGAGCCACTGCAAAACTGACCCACTAATTACCAGACTAATAGGCCCACCAGTAGTGAGCCACTGCAACACTGACAACTAATTACTAGACTAATAAGCACACTAGTAGTGAGCCACTGCAACACTGACCACTAATTACTAGACTAATGGGCCCACCAGTAGTGAGCCACTGCAACACTGACCACTAATTACTAGACTAATAGGCCCACCAGTAGTGAGCCACTGCAACACTGACCACTAATTACTAGACTAATAGGCCCACCAGTAGTGAGCCACTGCAACACTGACCACTAATTACTAGACTAATAGGTCCACCAGTAGTGAGCCACTGCAACTCTGCCACTAATTACTAGACTAATATGCCCACCAGCAGTGATCCACTGCAACACTGACCACTAATTACTAGACTAATAGGCCCACCAGTAGTGAGCCACTGCAACACTGACCCACTAATTACTAGACTAATAGGTCCACCAGTAGTGTGCCACTGCAACACTGACCACTAATTACTAGACTAATAGGCCCACCAGTAGTGAGCCACTGCAACACTGACCACTAATTACTAGACTAATAGGCCCACCAGTAGTGTGCCACTGCAACACTGACCACTAATTACTAGACTAATAGGCCCACAAGTAGCGAGCCACTGCAACACTGACCCACTAATTACTAGACTAATAGGCCCACCAGTAGTGAGCCACTGCAACACTGACCACTAATTACTAGAGTAATAGGCCCACCAGTAGTGAGCCACTGCAACACTGACCCACTAATTACTAGACTAATAGGCCCAACAGTAATGAGCCACTGCAACATTGACCCACTAATTACTAGACTAATAGGCCCACCAGTAGTGAACCACTTCAACACTAACCACTAATTACTAGACCAATATGCCCACCAGTACTGAGCCATTGCAACACTGACCCAGTAATTACTAGACTAATAGGCCCACCAGTAGTGAGACACTGCAATACTGACCCACTAATTACTAGACTAATAGGTCCACCAGTAGTGAGCCACTGCAACACTGACCCACTAATTACTAGACTAATAGGAGCCACTGCAACAATGACCACTAATTACTAGACTAATGGGCCCACCAGTAGTGAGCCACTGCAACACAAACCCACTCATTACTAGACTAATAGGCCCACCAGTAGTGAGCCACTACAACACTGACCACTAATTACTAGACTAATAGGCCCACCAGTAGTGAAGCACTGGAACACTGACCACCAATTACTAGACTAATAGGCCCACCAGTAGTGATCCACTGGAACACTGACCACTAATTACTAGACTAATAGGTCCACCAGTAGTGAGCCACTGCAACACTGACCACTAATTACTAGACTAATAGGTCCACCAGTAGTGAGCCACTGCAACACTGACCACTAATTACTAGACTAATAGGCCCACCAGTTGTGAGCCACTACAACACTGACCACTAATTACTAGACTAATAGGCCCACCAGTAGTGAGCCACTGCAACACTGACCACCAATTACTAGACTAATAGGACCACCAGTAGTGATCCACTGGAACACTGACCACTAATTACTAGACTAATAGGTCCACCAGTAGTGAACCACTTCAACACTGACCACTAATTACTAGACCAATATACCCACCAGTACTGAGCCATTGCAACACTGACCCAGTAATTACTAGACTAATAGGCCCACCACTAGTGAGACACTGCAATACTGACCCACTAATTACTAGACTAATAGGTCCACCAGTAGTGAGCCACTGCAACACTCACCCACTAATTACTAGACTAATAGGCCCACCAGTAGTGAGCCACTGCAACACTGACCACTAATTACTAGACTAATAGGCCCACCAGTAGTGAGTCACTGCAACACTGACCACTAATTACTAGACTAATAGGAGCCACTGCAACAATGACCACTAATTACTAGACTAATAGGCCCACCAGTAGTGAGCCACTGCAACACTGACCACTAATTACTAGACTAATAGGCCCACCAGTAGTGAGCCACTGCAACACTGACCACTAATTACTAGAATAATGTGCCCACCATTAGTGAGTCACTGCAACACTAACCACTAATTACTAGACTAATAGGCCCACCAGTAGTGAGCCACTGCAACACTGACCCACTAATTACTAGACTAATAGGCCCACCAGTAGTGAGCCACTGCAACACTGACCACTAATTACTAGACTAATAGGCCCACCAGTAGTGAACCACTGCAACACTGACCACTAATTACTAGACTAATAGGCCCACCAGTAGCGAGCCACTGCAACACTGACCCACTAATTACTAGAGTAATAGGCCCACCAGTAGTGAGCCACTGCAACACTGACTACTAATTACTAGACTAATAGGCCCACCAGTAGTGAACCACTTCAACATTGACCACTAATTACTAGACTAATATGCCCACCAGTACTGAGCCACTGCAACACTGACCCACTAATTAATAGACTAATAGGCCCACTAGTAGTGAGCCACTGCAACACTGACCCACTAATTAATAGACTAATAGGCCCACTAGTACTGAGCCACTGCAACACTGAACCACTAATTACTAGACTAATAGGAGCCACTGCAACACTGACCACTAATTACTAGACTAATAGGTCCACCAGTAGTGAGCCACTGCAACACTGACCCACTAATTACTAGACTAATAGGTCCACCAGTAGTGAGCCACTGCAACACTGACCACTAATTACTAGAATAATAGGCCCACCAGTAGTGAGCCACTGCAACACCAACCCACTAATTACTAGACTAATAGGCCCACCAGTAGTGAGCCACTGCAAAACTGACCCACTAATTACTAGACTAATAGGCCCACCAGTAGTGAGCCACTGCAACACTGACCCGCTAATTACTAGATTAATAGGCCCACCAGTAGTGAGCCACTGCAACATTGACCCACTAATTACTAGACTAATAGGCCCACCAGTAGTGATCCACTGCAACACTGACCACTAATTACTAGACTAATAGGTCCACCAGAAGTGAGCCACTGCAACACTGACCACTAATTACTAGACTAATATGCCCACCAGTAGTGAGCCACTGCAACACTGACCACTAATTACTAGACTAATAGGCCAACCAGTAGTGAGCCACTGCAACACTGACCACTAATTACTAGACTAATAGGCCCACCAGTAGTGAGCCACTGCAACACTCCCACTAATCACTAGACTAATAGGCCCACCAGTAGTGAGCCACTGCAACACTGACCACTAATTACTAGACTAATAGGCCCACCAGTAGTGAGCCACTGCAACACTGAACACTAATTACTAGACTAATAGGCCCACCAGTAGTGAGCCACTGCAACACTGACCACTAATTACTAGACTAATAGGTCCACCAGTAGTGAGCCACTGCAACACTGACCACTAATTACTAGACTAATATGCCCACCATTAGTGAGTCACTGCAACACTGACCACTAATTACTAGACTAATAGGCCCACCAGTAGTGAGCCACTGCAACACTGACCCACTAATTACTAGACTAATAGGCCCACCAGTAGTGAGCCACTGCAACACTGACCACTAATTACTAGACTAATAGGCCCACCAGTAGTGAACCACTGCAACACTGACCACTAATTACTAGACTAATAGGCCCACCAGTAGCGAGCCACTGCAACACTGACCCACTAATTACTAGACTAAAAGGCCCACCAGTAGTGAGCCACTGCAACACTGACCACTAATTACTAGAGTAATAGGCCTATCAGTAGTGAGCCACTGTAACACTGACCACTAATTACTAGACTAATAGGCCCACCAGTAGTGAACCACTTCAACATTGACCACTAATTACTAGACTAATATGCCCACCAGTACTGAGCCACTGCAACACTGACCCACTAATTACTAGACTAATAGGCCAACTAGTAGTGAGCCACTGCAACACTGACCCACTAATTACTAGACTAATAGGAGCCAATGCAACACTGACCACTAATTACTAGACTAATAGGTCCACCAGTAGTGAGCCACTGCAACACTGACCCACTAATTACTAGACTAATAGGTCCACCAGTAGTGAGCCACTGCAACACTGACCACTAATTACTAGAATAATAGGCCCACCAGTAGTGAGCCACTGCAACACTGACCCGCTAATTACTAGATTAATAGGCCCACCAGTAGTGAGCCACTGCAACATTGACCCACTAATTACTAGACTAATAGGCCCACCAGTAGTGAACCACTTCAACACTGACCACTAATTACTAGACTAATATGCCCACCAGTACTGAGCCACTGCAATACTGACCCAATAATTACTAGACCAATAGGCCCACCAGTAGTGAGCCACTGCAACACTGACCACTAATTACTAGACTAATAGGTCCACCAGTAGTGAGCCACTGCAACACTGACCCAATAATCACTAGACTAATAGGAGCCACTGCAACACTGACCACTAATTACTAGACTAATAGGCCCACAAGTAGTGAGCCACTGCAAAACTGACCCACTAATTACCAGACTAATAGGCCCACCAGTAGTGAGCCACTGCAACACTGACAACTAATTACTAGACTAATAAGCACACTAGTAGTGAGCCACTGCAACACTGACCACTAATTACTAGACTAATGGGCCCACCAGTAGTGAGCCACTGCAACACTGACCACTAATTACTAGACTAATAGGCCCACCAGTAGTGAGCCACTGCAACACTGACCACTAATTACTAGACTAATAGGCCCACCAGTAGTGAGCCACTGCAACACTGACCACTAATTACTAGACTAATAGGTCCACCAGTAGTGAGCCACTGCAACTCTGCCACTAATTACTAGACTAATATGCCCACCAGCAGTGATCCACTGCAACACTGACCACTAATTACTAGACTAATAGGCCCACCAGTAGTGAGCCACTGCAACACTGACCCACTAATTACTAGACTAATAGGCCCACCAGTAGTGTGCCACTGCAACACTGACCACTAATTACTAGACTAATAGGCCCACCAGTAGTGAGCCACTGCAACATTGACACACTAATTACTAGACTAATAGGCCCACCAGTAGTGAGCCACTGCAACACTGACCACTAATTACTAGACTAATAGGCCCACAAGTAGCGAGCCACTGCAACACTGACCCACTAATTACTAGACTAATAGGCCCACCAGTAGTGAGCCACTGCAACACTGACCACTAATTACTAGAGTAATAGGCCCACCAGTAGTGAGCCACTGCAACACTGACCACTAATTACTAGACTAATAGGCCCACCTGTAGTGAGCCACTGCAACACTGACCCGCTAATTACTAGACTAATAGGCCCAACAGTAATGAGCCACTGCAACATTGACCCACTAATAACTAGACTAATAGGCCCACCAGTAGTGAACCACTTCAACACTGACCACTAATTACTAGACCAATATGCCCACCAGTACTGAGCCATTGCAACACTGACCCAGTAATTACTAGACTAATAGGCCCACCAGTAGTGAGACACTGCAATACTGACCCACTAATTACTAGACTAATAGGTCCACCAGTAGTGAGCCACTGCAACACTGACCCACTAATTACTAGACTAATAGGAGCCACTGCAACAATGACCACTAATTACTAGACTAATGGGCCCACCAGTAGTGAGCCACTGCAACACAAACCCACTCATTACTAGACTAATAGGCCCACCAGTAGTGAGCCACTACAACACTGACCACTAATTACTAGACTAATAGGCCCACCAGTAGTGAAGCACTGGAACACTGACCACCAATTACTAGACTAATAGGCCCACCAGTAGTGAGCCACTGCAACACTGACCACTAATTACTAGACTAATAGGCCCACCAGTAGTGAGCCACTGCAACACTGACCACTAATTACTAGACTAATAGGCCCACCAGTAGTGAGCCACTACAACACTGACCACTAATTACTAGACTAATAGGCCAACCAGTAGTGAGCCACTGCAACACTGACCACCAATTACTAGACTAATAGGCACACCAGTAGTGAGCCACTGCAACACTGACCACTAATTACTAGACTAATAGGACCACCAGTAGTGATCCACTGGAACACTGACCACTAATTACTAGACTAATAGGTCCACCAGTAATGAACCACTTCAACACTGACCACTAATTACTAGACCAATATGCCCACCAGTACTGAGCCATTGCAACACTGACCCAGTAATTACTAGACTAATAGGCCCACCACTAGTGAGACACTGCAATACTGACCCACTAATTACTAGACTAATAGGTCCACCAGTAGTGAGCCACTGCAACACTCACCCACTAATTACTAGACTAATAGGCCCACCAGTAGTGAGCCACTGCAACACTGACCACTAATTACTAGACTAATAGGCCCACCAGTAGTGAGTCACTGCAACACTGACCACTAATTACTAGACTAATAGGAGCCACTGCAACAATGACCACTAATTACTAGACTAATAGGCCCACCAGTAGTGAGCCACTGCAACACTGACCACTAATTACTAGACTAATAGGCCCACCAGTAGTGAGCCACTGCAACACTGACCACTAATTACTAGACTAATAGGCCCACCAGTAGTGACAACACTGACCACTAATTACTAGACTAATAGGCCCACCAGTAGTGAAGCACTGGAACACTGACCACCAATTACTAGACTAATAGGCCCACCAGTAGTGATCCACTGCAACACTGACCACTAATTACTAGACTAATAGGTCCACCAGTAGTGAGCCACTGCAACACTGACCACTAATTACTAGACTAATATGCCCACCAGTAGTGAGCCACTGCAACACTGACCACTAATTACTAGACTAATAGGCCCACCAGTAGTGAGCCACTGCATCACTGACCCACTAATTACTAGACTAATAGGTCCACCAGTAGTGAGCCACTGCAACACTGACCACTAATTACTAGACTAATAGGCCCACCAGTAGTGAGCCACTGCAACACTGACCCACTAATTACTAGACTAATAGGCCCACCAGTAGTGAGCCACTGCAACACTGACCACTAATTACTAGACTAATAGGCCCACCAGTAGTGAGCCACTGCAACACTGACCACTAATTACTAGACTAATAGGCCCACCAGTAGTGAGCCACTGCAACACTGACCACTAATTACTAGACTAATAGGTCCACCAGTAGTGAGCCACTGCAACACTGACCACTAATTACTAGAATAATATGCCCACCATTAGTGAGTCACTGCAACACTGACCACTAATTACTAGACTAATAGGCCCACCAGTAGTGAGCCACTGCAACACTGACCCACTAATTACTAGACTAATAGGCCCACCAGTAGTGAGCCACTGCAACACTGACCACTAATTACTAGACTAATAGGCCCACCAGTAGTGAACCACTGCAACACTGACCACTAATTACTAGACTAATAGGCCCACCAGTAGCGAGCCACTGCAACACTGACCCACTAATTACTAGAGTAATAGGCCCACCAGTAGTGAGCCACTGCAACATTGACCCACTAATTACTAGACTAATAGGCCCACCAGTAGTGATCCACTGCAACACTGACCACTAATTACTAGACTAATAGGTCCACCAGAAGTGAGCCACTGCAACACTGACCACTAATTACTAGACTAATATGCCCACCAGTAGTGAGCCACTGCAACACTGACCACTAATTACTAGACTAATAGGCCCACCAGTAGTGAGCCACTGCAACACTGACCACTAATTACTAGACTAATAGGCCCACCAGTAGTGAGCCACTGCAACACTCCCACTAATCACTAGACTAATAGGCCCACCAGTAGTGAGACACTGCAACACTGACCACTAATTACTAGACTAATAGGCCCACCAGTAGTGAGCCACTGCAACACTGACCACTAATTACTAGACTAATAGGCCCACCAGTAGTGAGCCACTGCAACACTGACCACTAATTACTAGACTAATAGGTCCACCAGTAGTGAGCCACTGCAACACTGACCACTAATTACTAGACTAATATGCCCACCATTAGTGAGTCACTGCAACACTGACCACTAATTACTAGACTAATAGGCCCACCATTAGTGAGCCACTGCAACACTGACCCACTAATTACTAGACTAATAGGCCCACCAGTAGTGAGCCACTGCAACACTGACCACTAATTACTAGACTAATAGGCCCACCAGTAGTGAACCACTGCAACACTGACCACTAATTACTAGACTAATAGGCCCACCAGTAGCGAGCCACTGCAACACTGACCCACTAATTACTAGACTAAAAGGCCCACCAGTAGTGAGCCACTGCAACACTGACCACTAATTACTAGAGTAATAGGCCCACCAGTAGTGAGCCACTGCAACACTGACCACTAATTACTAGACTAATAGGCCCACCAGTAGTGAACCACTTCAACATTGACCACTAATTACTAGACTAATATGCCCACCAGTACTGAGCCACTGCAACACTGACCCACTAATTACTAGACTAATAGGCCCACTAGTAGTGAGCCACTGCAACACTGACCCACTAATTACTAGACTAATAGGAGCCACTGCAACACTGGCCACTAATTACTAGACTAATAGGTCCACCAGTAGTGAGCCACTGCAACACTGACCCACTAATTACTAGACTAATAGGTCCACCAGTAGTGAGCCACTGCAACACTGACCACTAATTACTAGAATAATAGGCCCACCAGTAGTGAGCCACTGCAACACTGACCCGCTAATTACTAGATTAATAGGCCCACCAGTAGTGAGCCACTGCAACATTGACCCACTAATTACTAGACTAATAGGCCCACCAGTAGTGAACCACTTCAACACTGACCACTAATTACTAGACTAATATGCCCACCAGTACTGAGCCACTGCAATACTGACCCAATAATTACTAGACCAATAGGCCCACCAGTAGTGAGCCACTGCAACACTGACCACTAATTACTAGACTAATAGGTCCACCAGTAGTGAGCCATTGCAACACTGACCCAATAATCACTAGACTAATAGGCCCACCACTAGTGAGACACTGCAATACTGACCCACTAATTACTAGACTAATAGGTCCACCAGTAGTGAGCCACTGCAACACTCACCCACTAATTACTAGACTAATAGGCCCACCAGTAGTGAGCCACTGCAACACTGACCACTAATTACTAGACTAATAGGCCCACCAGTAGTGAGTCACTGCAACACTGACCACTAATTACTAGACTAATAGGAGCCACTGCAACAATGACCACTAATTACTAGACTAATAGGCCCACCAGTAGTGAGCCACTGCAACACTGACCACTAATTACTAGACTAATAGGCCCACCAGTAGTGAGCCACTGCAACACTGACCACTAATTACTAGACTAATAGGCCCACCAGTAGTGACAACACTGACCACTAATTACTAGACTAATAGGCCCACCAGTAGTGAAGCACTGGAACACTGACCACCAATTACTAGATTAATAGGCCCACCAGTAGTGATCCACTGCAACACTGACCACTAATTACTAGACTAATAGGTCCACCAGTAGTGAGCCACTGCAACACTGACCACTAATTACTAGACTAATATGCCCACCAGTAGTGAGCCACTGCAACACTGACCACTAATTACTAGACTAATAGGCCCACCAGTAGTGAGCCACTGCATCACTGACCCACTAATTACTAGACTAATAGGTCCACCAGTAGTGAGCCACTGCAACACTGACCACTAATTACTAGACTAATAGGCCCACCAGTAGTGAGCCACTGCAACACTGACCCACTAATTACTAGACTAATAGGCCCACCAGTAGTGAGCCACTGCAACACTGACCACTAATTACTAGACTAATAGGCCCACCAGTAGTGAGCCACTGCAACACTGACCACTAATTACTAGACTAATAGGCCCACCTGTAGTGAGCCACTGCAACACTGACCCGCTAATTACTAGACTAATAGGCCCAACAGTAGTGAGCCACTGCAACATTGACCCACTAATTACTAGACTAATAGGCCCACCAGTAGTGAACCACTTCAACACAGACCACTAATTACTAGACCAATATGCCCACCAGTACTGAGCCATTGCAACACTGACCCAGTAATTACTAGACTAATAGGCCCACCAGTAGTGAGACACTGCAATACTGACCCACTAATTACTAGACTAATAGGTCCACCAGTAGTGAGCCACTGCAACACCGACCCACTAATTACTAGACTAATAGGAGCCACTGCAACAATGACCACTAATTACTAGACTAATAGGCCCACCAGTAGTGAGACACTGCAATACTGACCCACTAATTACTAGACTAATAGGTCCACCAGTAGTGAGCCACTGCAACACTGACCCACTAATTACTAGACTAATAGGAGCCACTGCAACAATGACCACTAATTACTAGACTAATGGGCCCACCAGTAGTGAGCCACTGCAACACTGACCACTAATTACAAGACTAATAGGCCCACCAGTAGTGAGCCACTGCAACACTGACCTATAATTACTAGACTAATAGGCCCACCAGTAGTGAGCCACTGCAACACTGACCCACTAATTACTAGACTAATAGGCCCACCAGTAGTGAGCCACTGCAACACTGACCACTAATTACTAGACTAATAGGCCCACCAGTAGTGAGCCACTGCAACACTGACTACTAATTACTAGACTAATAGGCCCACCAGTAGTGAGCCACTGCAACACTGACCCACTAATTACTAGACTAATAGGCCCACCAGTAGTGAACCACTGCAACACTGACCACTAATTACTAGACTAATAGGCCCACCAGTAGCGAGCCACTGCAACACTGACCCACTAATTACTAGACTAATAGGCGCACCAGTAGTGAGCCACTGCAACACTGACCACTAATTACTAGAGTAATAGGCCTACCAGTAGTGAGCCACTGCAACACTGACCACTAATTACTAGACTAATAGGCCCACCAGTAGTGAACCACTTCAACACTGACCACTAGTTACTAGACTAATATGCCCACCAGTACTGAGCCACTGCAACACTGACCCACTAATTACTAGACTAATAGGCCCACTAGTAGTTAGCCACTGCATCACTGACCCACTAATTACTAGACTAATAGGTCCACCAGTAGTGAGACACTGCAACACTGAACCACTAATTACTAGACTAATAGGAGCCACTGCAACACTGACCACTAATTACTAGACTAATAGGTCCACCAGTAGTGAGCCACTGCAACACTGACCCACTAATTACTAGACTAATAGGTCCACCAGTAGTGAGCCACTGCAACACTGACCACTAATTACTAGAATAATAGGCCCACCAGTAGTGAGCCATTGCAACACTGACCCGCTAATTACTAGATTAATAGGCCCACCAGTAGTGAGCCACTGCAACATTGACCCACTAATTACTAGACTAATAGGCCCACCAGTAGTGAACCACTTCAACACTGACCATTAATTACTAGACTAATATGCCCACCAGTACTGAGCCACTGCAATACTGACCCAATAATTACTAGACCAATAGGCCCACCAGTAGTGAGCCACTGCAACACTGACCACTAATTACTAGACTAATAGGAGCCACTGCAACACTGACCACTAATTACTAGACTAATAGGTCCACCAGTAGTGAGCCACTGCAACACTGACCCACTAATTACTAGACTAATAGGTCCACCAGTAGTGAGCCACTGCAACACTGACCACTAATTACTAGAATAATAGGCCCACCAGTAGTGAGCCACTGCAACACTGACCCGCTAATTACTAGATTAATAGGCCCACCAGTAGTGAGCCACTGCAACATTGACCCACTAATTACTAGACTAATAGGCCCACCAGTAGTGAACCACTTCAACACTGACCACTAATTACTAGACTAATATGCCCACCAGTACTGAGCCACTGCAATACTGACCCAATAATTACTAGACCAATAGGCCCACCAGTAGTGAGCCACTGCAACACTGACCACTAATTACTAGACTAATAGGTCCACCAGTAGTGAGCCACTGCAACACTGACCCAATAATCACTAGACTAATAGGAGCCACTGCAACACTGACCACTAATTACTAGACTAATAGGCCCACCAGTAGTGAGCCACTGCAACACTGACCACTAATTACTAGACTAATAGGCCCACCAGTAGTGAGCCACTGCAACACTGACAACTAATTACTAGACTAATAAGCACACTAGTAGTGAGCCACTGCAACACTGACCACTAATTACTAGACTAATGGGCCCACCAGTAGTGAGCCACTGCAACACTGACCACTAATTACTAGACTAATAGGCCCACCAGTAGTGAGCCACTGCAACACTGACCACTAATTACTAGACTAATAGGTCCACCAGTAGTGAGCCACTGCAACACTGACCACTAATTACTAGAATAATAGGCCCACCAGTAGTGAGCCATTGCAACACTGACCCGCTAATTACTAGATTAATAGGCCCACCAGTAGTGAGCCACTGCAACATTGACCCACTAATTACTAGACTAATAGGCCCACCAGTAGTGAACCACTTCAACACTGACCATTAATTACTAGACTAATATGCCCACCAGTACTGAGCCACTGCAATACTGACCCAATAATTACTAGACCAATAGGCCCACCAGTAGTGAGCCACTGCAACACTGACCACTAATTACTAGACTAATAGGAGCCACTGCAACACTGACCACTAATTACTAGAATAATAGGTCCACCAGTAGTGAGCCACTGCAACACTGACCCACTAATTACTAGACTAATAGGTCCACCAGTAGTGAGCCACTGCAACACTGACCACTAATTACTAGAATAATAGGCCCACCAGTAGTGAGCCACTGCAACACTGACCCGCTAATTACTAGATTAATAGGCCCACCAGTAGTGAGCCACTGCAACATTGACCCACTAATTACTAGACTAATAGGCCCACCAGTAGTGAACCACTTCAACACTGACCACTAATTACTAGACTAATATGCCCACCAGTACTGAGCCACTGCAATACTGACCCAATAATTACTAGACCAATAGGCCCACCAGTAGTGAGCCACAGCAACACTGACCACTAATTACTAGACTAATAGGTCCACCAGTAGTGAGCCACTGCAAAACTGACCCACTAATTACCAGACTAATAGGCCCACCAGTAGTGAGCCACTGCAACACTGACAACTAATTACTAGACTAATAAGCACACTAGTAGTGAGCCACTGCAACACTGACCACTAATTACTAGACTAATGGGCCCACCAGTAGTGAGCCACTGCAACACTGACCACTAATTACTAGACTAATAGGCCCACCAGTAGTGAGCCACTGCAACACTGACCACTAATTACTAGACTAATAGGCCCACCAGTAGTGAGCCACTGCAACACTGACCACTAATTACTAGACTAATAGGTCCACCAGTAGTGAGCCACTGCAACTCTGCCACTAATTACTAGACTAATATGCCCACCAGCAGTGATCCACTGCAACACTGACCACTAATTACTAGACTAATAGGCCCACCAGTAGTGAGCCACTGCAACACTGACCCACTAATTACTAGACTAATAGGTCCACCAGTAGTGTGCCACTGCAACACTGACCACTAATTACTAGACTAATAGGCCCACCAGTAGTGAGCCACTGCAACACTGACCACTAATTACTAGACTAATAGGCCCACCAGTAGTGTGCCACTGCAACACTGACCACTAATTACTAGACTAATAGGCCCACAAGTAGCGAACCACTGCAACACTGACCCACTAATTACTAGACTAATAGGCCCACCAGTAGTGAGCCACTGCAACACTGACCACTAATTACTAGAGTAATAGGCCCACCAGTAGTGAGCCACTGCAACACTGACCACTAATTACTAGACTAATAGGCCCACCTGTAGTGAGCCACTGCAACACTGACCCGCTAATTACTAGACTAATAGGCCCAACAGTAATGAGCCACTGCAACATTGACCCACTAATTACTAGACTAATAGGCCCACCAGTAGTGAACCACTTCAACACTGACCACTAATTACTAGACCAATATGCCCACCAGTACTGAGCCATTGCAACACTGACCCAGTAATTACTAGACTAATAGGCCCACCAGTAGTGAGACACTGCAATACTGACCCACTAATTACTAGACTAATAGGTCCACCAGTAGTGAGCCACTGCAACACTGACCCACTAATTACTAGACTAATAGGAGCCACTGCAACAATGACCACTAATTACTAGACTAATGGGCCCACCAGTAGTGAGCCACTGCAACACAAACCCACTCATTACTAGACTAATAGGCCCACCAGTAGTGAGCCACTACAACACTGACCACTAATTACTAGACTAATAGGCCCACCAGTAGTGAAGCACTGGAACACTGACCACCAATTACTAGACTAATAGGCCCACCAGTAGTGAGCCACTACAACACTGACCACTAATTACTAGACTAATATGCCCACCAGTAGTGAGCCACTGCAACACTGACCACTAATTACTAGACTAATAGGTCCACCAGTAGTGAGCCACTGCAACACTGACCACTAATTACTAGACTAATAGGTCCACCAGTAGTGAGCCACTGCAACACTGACCACTAATTACTAGACTAATAGGCCCACCAGTTGTGAGCCACTACAACACTGACCACTAATTACTAGACTAATAGGCCCACCAGTAGTGAGCCACTGCAACACTGACCACCAATTACTAGACTAATAGGACCACCAGTAGTGATCCACTGGAACACTGACCACTAATTACTAGACTAATAGGTCCACCAGTAGTGAACCACTTCAACACTGACCACTAATTACTAGACCAATATACCCACCAGTACTGAGCCATTGCAACACTGACCCAGTAATTACTAGACTAATAGGCCCACCACTAGTGAGACACTGCAATACTGACCCACTAATTACTAGACTAATAGGTCCACCAGTAGTGAGCCACTGCAACACTCACCCACTAATTACTAGACTAATAGGCCCACCAGTAGTGAGTCACTGCAACACTGACCACTAATTACTAGACTAATAGGAGCCACTGCAACAATGACCACTAATTACTAGACTAATAGGCCCACCAGTAGTGAGCCACTGCAACACTGACCACTAATTACTAGACTAATAGGCCCACCAGTAGTGAGCCACTGCAACACTGACCACTAATTACTAGAATAATGTGCCCACCATTAGTGAGTCACTGCAACACTAACCACTAATTACTAGACTAATAGGCCCACCAGTAGTGAGCCACTGCAACACTGACCCACTAATTACTAGACTAATAGGAGCCACTGCAACACTGACCCACTAATTACTAGACTAATAGGTCCACCAGTAGTGAGCCACTGCAACACTGACCACTAATTACTAGAATAATAGGCCCACCAGTAGTGAGCCACTGCAACATTGACCCGCTAATTACTAGATTAATAGGCCCACCAGTAGTGAGCCACTGCAACATTGACCCACTAATTACTAGACTAATAGGCCCACCAGTAGTGAACCACTTCAACACTGACCACTAATTACTAGACTAATATGCCCACCAGTACTGAGCCACTGCAATACTGACCCACTAATTACTAGACCAATAGGCCCACCAGTAGTGAGCCACTGCAACACTGACCACTAATTACTAGACTAATAGGTCCACCAGTAGTGAGCCACTGCAACACTGACCCACTAATCACTAGACTAATAGGAGCCACTGCAACACTGACCACTAATTACTAGACTAATGGGCGCACCAGTAGTGAGCCACTGCAACACAAACCCACTAATTACTAGACTAATATGCCCACCAGTAGTGAGCCACTGCAACACTGACCACTAATTACTAGACTAATAGGCCCACCAGTAGTGACAACACTGACCACTAATTACTAGACTAATAGGCCCACCAGTAGTGAAGCACTGGAACACTGACCACCAATTACTAGACTAATAGGCCCACCAGTAGTGATCCACTGCAACACTGACCACTAATTACTAGACTAATAGGTCCACCAGAAGTGAGCCACTGCAACACTGACCACTAATTACTAGACTAATATGCCCACCAGTAGTGAACCACTGCAACACTGACCACTAATTACTAGACTAATAGGCCCACCAGTAGTGAGCCACTGCAACACTGACCACTAATTACTAGACTAATAGGCCCACCAGTAGTGAGCCACTGCAACACTCCCACTAATCACTAGACTAATAGGCCCACCAGTAGTGAGCCACTGCAACACTGACCCACTAATTACTAGACTAATAGGCCCACCAGTAGTGAGCCACTGCAACACTGACCACTAATTACTAGACTAATAGGCCCACCAGTAGTGAGCCACTGCAACACTGACCACTAATTACTAGACTAATAGGTCCACCAGTAGTGAGCCACTGCAACACTGACCACTAATTACTAGACTAATATGCCCACCAGTAGTGAGCCACTGCAACACTGACCACTAATTACTAGACTAATAGGTCCACCAGTAGTGAGCCACTGCAACACTGACCACTAATTACTAGACTAATAGGCCCACCAGTAGTGACAACACTGACCACTAATTACTAGACTAATAGGCCCACCAGTAGTGAAGCACTGGAACACTGACCACCAATTACTAGACTAATAGGCCCACCAGTAGTGATCCACTGCAACACTGACCACTAATTACTAGACTAATAGGTCCACCAGAAGTGAGCCACTGCAACACTGACCACTAATTACTAGACTAATATGCCCACCAGTAGTGAGCCACTGCAACACTGACCACTAATTACTAGACTAATAGGCCCACCAGTAGTGAGCCACTGCAACACTGACCCACTAATTACTAGACTAATAGGCCCACCAGTAGTGAGCCACTGCAACACTCCCACTAATCACTAGACTAATAGGCCCACCAGTAGTGAGCCACTGCAACACTGACCACTAATTACTAGACTAATAGGTCCACCAGTAGTGAGCCACTGCAACACTGACCACTAATTACTAGAATAATATGCCCACCATTAGTGAGTCACTGCAACACTGACCATTAATTACTAGACTAATAGGCCCACCAGTAGTGAGCCACTGCAACACTGACCCAATAATTACTAGACCAATAGGCCCACCAGTAGTGAGCCACTGCAACACTGACCACTAATTACTAGACTAATAGGTCCACCAGTAGTGAGCCACTGCAACACTGACCCAATAATCACTAGACTAATAGGCCCACCAGTAGTGAACCACTTCAACATTGACCACTAATTACTAGAGTAATAGGCCCACCAGTAGTGAGCCACTGCAACACTGACCACTAATTACTAGACTAATAGGCCCACCAGTAGTGAACCACTTCAACATTGACCACTAATTACTAGACTAATATGCCCACCAGTACTGAGCCACTGCAACACTGACCCACTAATTAATAGACTAATAGGTCCACTAGTAGTGAGCCACTGCAACACTGACCCACTAATTACTAGACTAATAGGCCCACCAGTAGTGAGCCACTGCAACACTGACCACTAATTACTAGACTAATAGGTCCACCAGTAGTGAGCCACTGCAACACTGACCCACTAATTACTAGACTAATAGGTCCACCAGTAGTGAGCCACTGCAATACTGACCCGCTAATTACTAGATTAATAGGCCCACCAGTAGTGAGCCACTGCAACATTGACCCACTAATTACTAGACTAATAGGCCCACCAGTAGTGAACCACTTCAACACTGACCACTAATTACTAGACTAATATGCCCACCAGTACTGAGCCACTGCAACACTGACCACTAATTACTAGACCAATAGGTCCACCAGTAGTGAGCCACTGCAACACTGACCCAATAATCACTAGACTAATAGGAGCCACTGCAACACTGACCCACTAATTACTAGACTAATAGGTCCACCAGTAGTGAGCCACTGCAACACTGACCACTAATTACTAGACTAATAGGCCCACCAGTAGTGAGCCACTGCAACACTGACCCACTAATTACTAGACTAATAGGCCCACCAGTAGTGAGCCACTGCAACACTGACCACTAATTACTGGACTAATAGGTCCACCAGTAGTGAGCCACTGCAACACTGACCACTAACTACTAGACTAATAGGCCCACCAGTAGTGAACCACTGCAACACTGACCACTAATTACTAGACTAATAGGCCCACCAGTAGTGAGCCACTGCAACTCTGCCACTAATTACTAGACTAATATGCCCACCAGCATTGATCCACTGCAACAATGACCACTAATTACTAGACTAATAGGCCCACCTGTAGTGAGCCACTGCAACACTGACCCACTAATTACTAGACTAATAGGCCCACCAGTAGTGTGCCACTGCAACACTGACCACTAATTACTAGACTAATAGGCCCACCAGTAGCGAGCCACTGCAACACTGACCAACTAATTACTAGACAAATAGGCCCACCAGTAGTGAGCCACTGCAACACTGACCACTAATTACTAGAGTAATAGGCCCACCACTAGTGAGCCACTGCAACACTGACCACTAATTACTAGACTAATAGGCCCACCTGTAGTGAGCCACTGCAACACTGACCCGCTAATTACTAGACTAATAGGCCCAACAGTAGTGAGCCACTGCAACATTGACCCACTAATTACTAGATTAATAGGCCCACCAGTAGTGATCCACTGCAACACTGACCACTAATTACTAGACTAATAGGCCCACCAGTAGTGAGCCACTGCAACACTGACCACTAATTACTAGACTAATAGGTCCACCAGTAGTGATCCACTGCAACACTGACCACTAATTACTAGACTAATAGGCCCACCAGTAGTGAACCACTTCAATACTGACAACTAATTACTAGACCAATATGCCCACCAGTACTGAGCCATTGCAACACTGACCCAGTAATTACTAGACTAATAGGCCCACCAGTAGTGAGCCACTACAACACTGACCACTAATTACTAGACTAATATGCCCACCAGTAGTGAGCCACTGCAACACTGACCCACTAATTACTAGACTAATAGGTCCACCAGTAGTGAGCCACTGCAACACTGACCCACTAATTACTAGACTAATAGGTCCACCAGTAGTGAGCCACTGCAACACTGACCACTAATTACTAGAATAATAGGCCCACCAGTAGTGAGCCACTGCAACACTGACCCGCTAATTACTAGATTAATAGGCCCACCAGTAGTGAGCCACTGCAACATTGACCCACTAATTACTAGACTAATAGGCCCACCAGTTGTGAACCACTTCAACACTGACAACTAATTACTAGACTAATATGCCCACCAGTACTGAGCCACTGCAATACTGACCCAATAATTACTAGACCAATAGGCCCACCAGTAGTGAGCCACTGCAACACTGACCACTAATTACTAGACTAATAGGTCCACCAGTAGTGAGCCACTGCAACACTGACCCACTAATCACTAGACTAATAGGAGCCACTGCAACACTGACCACTAATTACTAGACTAATAGGCCCACAAGTAGTGAGCCAATGCAAAACTGACGCACTAATTACCAGACTAATAGGCCCACCAGTAGTGAGCCACTGCAACACTGACAACTAATTACTAGACTAATAAGCCCACTAGTAGTGAGCCACTGCAATACTGACCACTAATTACTAGACTAATAGGCCCACCAGTAGTGAACCACTTCAACACTGACCACTAATTACTAGACTAATATGCCCACCAGTACTGAGCCACTGCAACACTGACCCACTAATTACTAGACTAATAGGCCCAATAGTAGTGAGCCACTGCATCACTGACCCACTAATTACTAGACTAATAGGTCCACCAGTAGTGAGCCACTGCAACACTGACCCACTAATTACTAGACTAATAGGAGCCACTGCAACACTGACCACTAATTACTAGACTAATAGGTCCACCAATAGTGAGCCACTGCAACACTGACCCACTAATTACTAGACTAATAGGTCCACCAGTAGTGAGCCACTGCAACACTGACCACTAATTACTAGAATAATAGGCCCACCAGTAGTGAGCCACTGCAACATTGACCCGCTAATTACTAGATTAATAGGCCCACCAGTAGTGAGCCACTGCAACATTGACCCACTAATTACTAGACTAATAGGCCCACCAGTAGTGAACCACTTCAACACTGACCACTAATTACTAGACTAATATGCCCACCAGTACTGAGCCACTGCAATACTGACCCACTAATTACTAGACCAATAGGCCCACCAGTAGTGAGCCACTGCAACACTGACCACTAATTACTAGACTAATAGGTCCACCAGTAGTGAGCCACTGCAACACTGACCCACTAATCACTAGACTAATAGGAGCCACTGCAACACTGACCACTAATTACTAGACTAATGGGCGCACCAGTAGTGAGCCACTGCAACACAAACCCACTAATTACTAGACTAATATGCCCACCAGTAGTGAGCCACTGCAACACTGACCACTAATTACTAGACTAATAGGCCCACCAGTAGTGACAACACTGACCACTAATTACTAGACTAATAGGCCCACCAGTAGTGATCCACTGCAACACTGACCACTAATTACTAGACTAATAGGTCCACCAGAAGTGAGCCACTGCAACACTGACCACTAATTACTAGACTAATATGCCCACCAGTAGTGAACCACTGCAACACTGACCCACTAATTACTAGACTAATATGCCCACCAGTAGTGAACCACTGCAACACTGACCCACTAATTACTAGACTAATAGGCCCACCAGTAGTGAGTCACTGCAACACTGACCACTAATTACTAGACTAATAGGCCCACCAGTAGTGAGCCACTGCAACACTGACCACTAATTACTAGACTAATAGGCCCACCAGTAGTGAGCCACTGCAACACTCCCACTAATCACTAGACTAATAGGCCCACCAGTAGTGAGCCACTGCAACACTGACCCACTAATTACTAGACTAATAGGCCCACCAGTAGTGAGCCACTGCAACACTGACCACTAATTACTAGACTAATAGGCCCACCAGTAGTGATCCACTGCAACACTGACCACTAATTACTAGACTAATAGGCCCACCAGTAGTGAGCCACTGCAACACTGACCCACTAATTACTAGACTAATAGGCCCACCAGTAGTGAGCCACTGCAACACTGACCACTAATTACTAGACTAATAGGCCCACCAGTAGTGAGCCACTGCAACACTCCCACTAATCACTAGACTAATAGGCCCACCAGTAGTGAGCCACTGCAACACTGACCACTAATTACTAGACTAATAGGTCCACCAGTAGTGAGCCACTGCAACACTGACCACTAATTACTAGAATAATATGCCCACCATTAGTGAGTCACTGCAACACTGACCATTAATTACTAGACTAATAGGCCCACCAGTAGTGAGCCACTGCAACACTGACCACTAATTACTAGACTAATAGGCCCACCAGTAGTGAGCCACTGCAACACTGACCCACTAATTACTAGACTAATAGGCCCACCAGTAGTGAGCCACTGCAACACTGACCACTAATTACTAGACTAATAGGCCCACCAGTAGTGAACCACTGCAACACTGACCACTAATTACTAGACTAATAGGCCCACCAGTAGCGAGCCACTGCAACACTGACCCACTAATTACTAGACTAAAAGGCCCACAAGTAGTGAGCCACTGCAACACTGACCACTAATTACTAGACTAATAGGCCCACCAGTAGTGAGCTACTGCAACACTGACCACTAATTACTAGACTAATAGGCCCACCAGTAGCGAGCCACTGCAACACTGACCCACTAATTACTAGACTAAAAGGCCCACAAGTAGTGAGCCACTGCAACACTGACCACTAATTACTAGACTAATAGGCCCACCAGTAGTGAGCCACTGCAACACTGACCACTAATTACTAGACTAATAGGCCCACCAGTAGTGAACCACTTCAACATTGACCACTAATTACTAGACTAATATGCCCACCAGTACTGAGCCACTGCAACACTGACCCACTAATTAATAGACTAATAGGCCCACTAGTAGTGAGCCACTGCAACACTGACCCACTAATTACTAGACTAATAGGAGCCACTGCAACACTGACCACTAATTACTAGACTAATAGGTCCACCAGTAGTGAGCCACTGCAACACTGACCCACTAATTACTAGACTAATAGGTCCACCAGTAGTGAGCCACTGCAACACTGACCCGCTAATTACTAGATTAATAGGCCCACCAGTAGTGAGCCACTGCAACATTGACCCACTAATTACTAGACTAATAGGCCCACCAGTAGTGAACCACTTCAACACTGACCACTAATTACTAGACTAATATGCCCACCAGTACTGAGACACTGCAATACTGACCCAATAATTACTAGACCAATAGGCCCACCAGTAGTGAGCCACTGCAACACTGACCACTAATTACTAGACTAATAGGTCCACCAGTAGTGAGCCACTGCAACACTGACCCAATAATCAATAGACTAATAGGAGCCACTGCAACACTGACCACTAATTACTAGACTAATAGGCCCACAAGTAGTGAGCCACTGCAAAACTGACCCACTAATTACCAGACTAATAGGCCCACCAGTAGTGAGCCACTGCAACACTGACCACTAATTACTAGACTAATAGGCCCACCAGTAGTGAGCCACTGCAACACTGACCACTAATTACTAGACTAATAGGCCCACCAGTAGTGAGCCACTGCAACACTGACCACTAATTACTAGACTAATAGGTCCACCAGTAGTGAGCCACTGCAACTCTGCCACTAATTACTAGACTAATATGCCCACCAGCATTGATCCACTGCAACAATGACCACTAATTACTAGACTAATAGGCCCACCTGTAGTGAGCCACTGCAACACTGACCCACTAATTACTAGACTAATAGGCCCACCAGTAGTGTGCCACTGCAACACTGACCACTAATTACTAGACTAATAGGCCCACCAGTAGCGAGCTACTGCAACACTGACCCACTAATTACTAGACAAATAGGCCCACCAGTAGTGAGCCACTGCAACACTGACCACTAATTACTAGAGTAATAGGCCCACCACTAGTGAGCCACTGCAACACTGACCACTAATTACTAGACTAATAGGCCCACCAGTAGTGAGCCACTGCAACACTGACCCGCTAATTACTAGACTAATAGGCCCAACAGTAGTGAGCCACTGCAACATTGACCCACTAATTACTAGACTAATAGGCCCACCAGTAGTGAACCACTTCAATACTGACAACTAATTACTAGACCAATATGCCCACCAGTACTGAGCCATTGCAACACTGACCCAGTAATTACTAGACTAATAGGCCCACCAGTAGTGAGACACTGCAATACTGACCCACTAATTACTAGACTAATAGGTCCACCAGTAGTGAGCCACTGCAACACTGACCCACTAATTACTAGACTAATAGGAGCCACTGCAACAATGACCATTAATTACTAGACTAATGGGCCCACCAGTAGTGAGCCACTGCAACACAAACCCACTAATTACTAGACTAATAGGCCCACCAGTAGTGAGCCACTACAACACTGACCACTAATTACTAGACTAATAGGCCCACCAGTAGTGAAACACTGGAACACTGACCACCAATTACTAGACTAATAGGCCCACCAGTAGTGATCCACTGCAACACTGACCACTAATTACTAGATTAATAGGTCCACCAGTAGTGAGCCACTGCAACACTGACCACTAATTACTAGACTAATATGCCCACCAGTAGTGAGCCACTGCAACACTGACCACTAATTACTAGACTAATAGGCCCACCAGTAGTGAGCCACTGCAACACTGACCACTAATTACTAGACTAATAGGCCCACCAGTAGTGAGCCACTGCAACACTGACCCACTAATTACTAGACTAATAGGCCCACCAGTAGTGAGCCACTGCAACACTGATCACTAATTACTAGACTAATAGGCCCACCAGTAGTGAGCCACTTCAACATTGACCACTAATTACTAGACTAATAGGCCCACCAGTAGTGAGCCACTGCAACACTGACCACTAATTACTAGACTAATAGGTCCACCAGTAGTGAGCCACTGCAACACTGACCACTAATTACTAGACTAATATGCCCACCAGTAGTGAGTCACTGCAACACTGACCACTAATTACTAGACTAATAGGCCCACCAGTAGTGAGCCACTGCAACACTGACCCACTAATTACTAGACTAATAGGCACACCAGTAGTGAGCCACTGCAACACTGACCACTAATTACTAGACTAATAGGCCCACCAGTAGTGAACCACTGCAACACTGACCACTAATTACTAGACTAATAGGCCCACCAGTAGCGAGCCACTGCAACACTGACCCACTAATTACTAGACTAATAGGCCCACCAGTAGTGAGCCACTGCAACACTGACCACTAATTACTAGAGTAATAGGCCCACCAGTAGTGAGCCACTGCAACACTGACCACTAATTACTAGACTAATAGGCCCACCAGTAGTGAACCACTTCAACACTGACCACTAATTACTAGACTAATATGCCTACCAGTACTGAGCCACTGCAACACTGACCCACTAATTACTAGACTAATAGGCCCACTAGTAGTTAGCCACTGCATCACTGACCCACTAATTACTAGACTAATAGGTCCACCAGTAGTGAGCCACTGCAACACTGACCACTAATTACTAGAATAATAGGCCCACCAGTAGTGAGCCACTGCAACACTGACCCGCTAATTACTAGATTAATAGGCCCACCAGTAGTGAGCCACTGCAACATTGACCCACTAATTACTAGACTAATAGGCCCACCAGTTGTGAACCACTTCAACACTGACAACTAATTACTAGACTAATATGCCCACCAGTACTGAGCCACTGCAATACTGACCCAATAATTACTAGACCAATAGGCCCACCAGTAGTGAGCCACTGCAACACTGACCACTAATTACTAGACTAATAGGTCCACCAGTAGTGAGCCACTGCAACACTGACCCACTAATCACTAGACTAATAGGAGCCACTGCAACACTGACCACTGATTACTAGACTAATAGGCCCACAAGTAGTGAGCCACTGCAAAACTGACGCACTAATTACCAGACTAATAGGCCCACCAGTAGTGAGCCACTGCAACACTGACAACTAATTACTAGACTAATAAGCCCACTAGTAGTGAGCCACTGCAACACTGACCACTAATTACTAGACTAATAGGCCCACCAGTAGTGAGCCACTGCAACACTGACCACTAATTACTAGACTAATAGGCCCACCAGTAGTGAGCCACTGCAACACTGACCACTAATTACTAGACTAATAGGCCCACCAGTAGTGAGCCACTGCAACACTGACCACTAATTACTAGACTAATAGGCCCACCAGTAGTGAACCACTTCAACACTGACCACTAATTACTAGACTAATATGCCCACCAGTACTGAGCCACTGCAACACTGACCCACTAATTACTAGACTAATAGGGCCACTAGTAGTGAGCCACTGCATCACTGACCCACTAATTACTAGACTAATAGGTCCACCAGTAGTGAGCCACTGCAACACTGACCCACTAATTACTAGACTAATAGGAGCCACTGCAACACTGACCACTAATTACTAGACTAATAGGTCCACCAATAGTGAGCCACTGCAACACTGACCCACTAATTACTAGACTAATAGGTCCACCAGTAGTGAGCCACTGCAACACTGACCACTAATTACTAGATTAATAGGCCCACCAGTAGTGAGCCACTGCAACATTGACCCGCTAATTACTAGATTAATAGGCCCACCAGTAGTGAGCCACTGCAACATTGACCCACTAATTACTAGACTAATAGGCCCACCAGTAGTGAACCACTTCAACACTGACCACTAATTACTAGACTAATATGCCCACCAGTACTGAGCCACTGCAATACTGACCCACTAATTACTAGACCAATAGGCCCACCAGTAGTGAGCCACTGCAACACTGACCACTAATTACTAGACTAATAGGTCCACCAGTAGTGTGCCACTGCAACACTGACCCACTAATCACTAGACTAATAGGAGCCACTGCAACACTGACCACTAATTACTAGACTAATGGGCGCACCAGTAGTGAGCCACCGCAACACAAACCCACTAATTACTAGACTAATATGCCCACCAGTAGTGAGCCACTGCAACACTGACCACTAATTACTAGACTAATAGGCCCACCAGTAGTGACAACACTGACCACTAATTACTAGACTAATAGGCCCACCAGTAGTGAAGCACTGGAACACTGACCACCAATTACTAGACTAATAGGCCCACCAGTAGTGATCCACTGCAACACTGACCACTAATTACTAGACTAATAGGCCCACCAGTAGTGAGCCACTGCAACAATGACCACTAATTACTAGACTAATAGGTCCACCAGAAGTGAGCCACTGCAACACTGACCACTAATTACTAGACTAATATGCCCACCAGTAGTGAACCACTGCAACACTGACCACTAATTACTAGACTAATAGGCCCACCAGTAGTGAGCCACTGCAACACTGACCACTAATTACTAGACTAATAGGCCCACCAGTAGTGAGCCACTGCAACACTCCCACTAATCACTAGACTAATAGGCCCACCAGTAGTGAGCCACTGCAACACTGACCCACTAATTACTAGACTAATAGGCCCACCAGTAGTGAGCCACTGCAACACTGACCACTAATTACTAGACTAATAGGCCCACCAGTAGTGAGCCACTGCAACACTGACCACTAATTACTAGACTAATAGGTCCACCAGTAGTGAGCCACTGCAACACTGACCACTAATTACTAGACTAATATGCCCACCATTAGTGAGTCACTGCAACACTGACCACTAATTACTAGACTAATAGGCCCACCAGTAGTGAGCCACTGCAACACTGACCCACTAATTACTAGACTAATAGGCCCACCAGTAGTGAGCCACTGCAACACTGACCACTAATTACTAGACTAATAGGCCCACCAGTAGTGAACCACTGCAACACTGACCACTAATTACTAGACTAATAGGCCCACCAGTAGCGAGCCACTGCAACACTGACCCACTAATTACTAGACTAAAAGGCCCACCAGTAGTGAGCCACTGCAACACTGACCACTAATTACTAGAGTAATAGGCCCACCAGTAGTGAGCCACTGCAACACTGACCACTAATTACTAGACTAATAGGCCCACCAGTAGTGAACCACTTCAACATTGACCACTAATTACTAGACTAATATGCCCACCAGTACTGAGCCACTGCAACACTGACACACTAATTACTAGACTAATAGGCCCACTAGTAGTGAGCCACTGCAACACTGACCCACTAATTACTAGACTAATAGGAGCCACTGCAACACTGACCACTAATTACTAGACTAATAGGTCCACCAGTAGTGAGCCACTGCAACACTGACCCACTAATTACTAGACTAATAGGTCCACCAGTAGTGAGCCACTGCAACACTGACCACTAATTACTAGAATAATAGGCCCACCAGTAGTGAGCCACTGCAACACTGACCCGCTAATTACTAGATTAATAGGCCCACCAGTAGTGAGCCACTGCAACACTGACCACTAATTACTAGATTAATAGGCCCACCAGTAGTGAGCCACTGCAACATTGACCCACTAATTACTAGACTAATAGGCCCACCAGTAGTGAACCACTTCAACACTGACCACTAATTACTAGACTAATATGCCCACCAGTACTGAGCCACTGCAATACTGACCCAATAATTACTAGACCAATAGGCCCACCAGTAGTGAGCCACTGCAACACTGACCACTAATTACTAGACTAATAGGTCCACCAGTAGTGAGCCACTGCAACACTGACCCAATAATCACTAGACTAATAGGAGCCACTGCAACACTGACCACTAATTACTAGACTAATAGGCCCACAAGTAGTGAGCCACTGCAAAACTGACCCACCAATTACCAGACTAATAGGCCCACCAGTAGTGAGCCACTGCAACACTGACAACTAATTACTAGACTAATAAGCCCACTAGTAGTGAGCCACTGCAACACTGACCACTAATTACTAGACTAATAGGCCCACCAGTTGTGAAGCAGTGGAACACTGACCACTAATTACTAGACTAATAGACCCACCAGTAGTGAGCCACTGCAACACTGACAACTAATTACTAGACTAATAGACCCACCAGTAGTGAGCCACTGCAACACTGACCCACTAATTACTAGACTAATAGGCCCACCAGTAGTGAGCCACTGCAACACTGACCCACTAATTACTAGACTAATATGCCCACCAGTACTGAGCCACTGCAACACTGACCACTAATTACTAGACTAATAGGCCCACCAGTTGTGAAGCAGTGGAACACTGACCACTAATTACTAGACTAATAGGCCCACCAGTAGTGAGCCACTGCAACACTGACCCACTAATTACTAGACTAATAGGCCCACCAGTAGTGAGCCACTGCAACAATGACCACTAATTACTAGACTAATAGGCCCACCAGTAGCGAGCCACTGCAACACTGACCCACTAATTACTAGACTAATAGGCCCACCAGTAGTGAGCCACTGCAACACTGACCACTAATTACTAGAGTAATAGGCCCACCAGTAGTGAGCCACTGCAACACTGACCACTAATTACTAGACTAATAGGCCCACCTGTAGTGAGCCACTGCAACACTGACCACTAATTACTAGACTAATAGGCCCACCAGTAGTGAACCACTGCAACACTGACCCACTAATTACTAGACTAATAGGCCCACCAGTAGTGAGCCACTGCAACACTGACCACTAATTACTAGACTAATAGGCCCACCAGTAGTGAGCAACACTGACCACTAATTACTAGACTAATAGGCCCACCAGTAGTGAAGCACTGGAACACTGACCACCAATTACTTGACTAATAGGCCCACCAGTAGTGATCCACTGCAACACTGACCACTAATTACTAGACTAATAGGTCCACCAGTAGTGAGCCACTGCCACACTGACCACTAATTACTAGACTAATATGCCCACCAGTAGTGAGCCACTGCAACACTGACCACTAATTACTAGACTAATAGGCCCACCAGTAGTGAGCCACTGCAACACTGACCACTAATTACTAGACTAATAGGCCCACCAGCAGTGAGCCACTGCAACACTGACCCACTAATTACTAGACTAATAGGCCCACCAGTAGTGAGCCACTGCAACACTGACCACTAATTACTAGACTAATAGGCCCACCAGTAGTGAGCCACTGCAACACTGACCCACTAATTACTAGACTAATAGGCCCACCAGTAGTGAGCCACTGCAACACTGACCACTAATTACTAGACTAATAGGCCCACCAGTAGTGAACCACTGCAACACTGACCACTAATTACTAGACTAATAGGCCCACCAGTAGTGAGCCACTGCAACACTGACCACTAATTACTAGACTAATAGGCCCACCAGTAGTGAACCACTTCAACACTGACCACTAATTACTAGACTAATATGCCCACCAGTACTGAGCCACTGCAACACTCACCCACTACTTACTAGACTAATAGGCCCACTAGTAGTGAGCCACTGCATCACTGACCCACTAATTACTAGACTAATAGGTCCACCAGTAGTGAGCCACTGCAACACTGACCCACTAATTACTAGACTAATAGGAGCCACTGCAACACTGACCCACTAATTACTAGACTAATAGGTCCACCAGTAGTGAGCCACTGCAACACTGACCACTAATTACTAGAATAATAGGCCCACCAGTAGTGAGCCACTGCAACATTGACCCGCTAATTACTAGATTAATAGGCCCACCAGTAGTGAGCCACTGCAACATTGACCCACTAATTACTAGACTAATAGGCCCACCAGTAGTGAACCACTTCAATACTGACCACTAATTACTAGACTAATATGCCCACCAGTACTGAGCCACTGCAATACTGACCCACTAATTACTAGACCAATAGGCCCACCAGTAGTGAGCCACTGCAACACTGACCACTAATTACTAGACTAATAGGTCCACCAGTAGTGAGCCACTGCAACACTGACCCACTAATCACTAGACTAATAGGAGCCACTGCAACACTGACCCACTAATTACTAGACTAATAGGCCCACCAGTAGTGAGCCACTGCAACACTGACAACTAATTACTAGACTAATAAGCCCACTAGTAGTGAGCCACTGCAACACTGACCACTAATTACTAGACTAATAGGCCCACCAGTAGTGAAGCAGTGGAACACTGACCACTAATTACTAGACTAATAGACCCACCAGTAGTGAGCCACTGCAACACTGACCCACTAATTACTAGACTAATAGGCCCACCAGTAGTGAGCCACTGCAACACTGACCACTAATTACTAGACTAATAGGCCCACCAGTAGCGAGCCACTGCAACACTGACCCACTAATTACTAGACTAATAGGCCCACCAGTAGTGAGCCACTGCAACACTGACCACTAATTACTAGAGTAATAGGCCCACCAGTAGTGAGCCACTGCAACACTGACCACTAATTACTAGACTAATAGGCCCACCTGTAGTGAGCCACTGCAACACTGACCCGCTAATTACTAGACTAATAGGCCCAACAGTAGTGAGCCACTGCAACATTGACCCACTAATTACTAGACTAATAGGCCCACCAGTAGTGAACCACTTCAACACTGACCACTAATTACTAGACCAGTATGCCCACCAGTACTGAGCCATTGCAACACTGACCCAGTAATTACTAGACTAATAGGCCCACCACTAGTGAGACACTGCAATACTGACCCACTAATTACTAGACTAATAGGTCCACCAGTAGTGAGCCACTGCAACACTGACCCACTAATTACTAGACTAATAGGCCCACCAGTAGTGAGTCACTGCAACACTGACCACTAATTACTAGACTAATAGGAGCCACTGCAACAATGACCACTAATTACTAGACTAATGGGCCCACCAGTAGTGAGCCACTGCAACACAAACCCACTAATTACTAGACTAATAGGCCCACCAGTAGTGAGCCACTGCAACACTGACCACTAATTACTAGACTAATAGGCCCACCAGTAGTGACAACACTGACCACTAATTACTAGACTAATAGGCCCACCA
The DNA here is from genome assembly GCA_028752905.1 of Cladorhizidae sp. MBARI D1340-BT2. Lineage (NCBI taxonomy): Eukaryota > Metazoa > Porifera > Demospongiae > Poecilosclerida > Cladorhizidae > Cladorhizidae sp. MBARI D1340-BT2. The sequence continues at coordinate 63,158 of JAQNBH010000137.1, forward strand.
GTAGTGAAGCACTGGAACACTGACCACCAATTACTAGACTAATAGGCCCACCAGTAGTGATCCACTGCAACACTGACCACTAATTACTAGACTAATAGGTCCACCAGTAGTGAGCCACTGCAACACTGACGCACTAATTACCAGACTAATAGGCCCACCAGTAGTGAGCCACTGCAACACTGACAACTAATTACTAGACTAATAAGCCCACTAGTAGTGAGCCACTGCAACACTGACCACTAATTACTAGACTAATAGGCCCACCAGTAGTGAGCCACTGCAACACTGACCACTAATTACTAGACTAATAGGCCCACCAGTAGTGAGCCACTGCAACACTGACCACTAATTACTAGACTAATAGGCCCACCAGTAGTGAGCCACTGCAACACTGACCACTAATTACTAGACTAATAGGCCCACCAGTAGTGAACCACTTCAACACTGACCACTAATTACTAGACTAATATGCCCACCAGTACTGAGCCACTGCAACACTGACCCACTAATTACTAGACTAATAGGGCCACTAGTAGTGAGCCACTGCATCACTGACCCACTAATTACTAGACTAATAGGTCCACCAGTAGTGAGCCACTGCAACACTGACCCACTAATTACTAGACTAATAGGAGCCACTGCAACACTGACCACTAATTACTAGACTAATAGGTCCACCAATAGTGAGCCACTGCAACACTGACCCACTAATTACTAGACTAATAGGTCCACCAGTAGTGAGCCACTGCAACACTGACCACTAATTACTAGATTAATAGGCCCACCAGTAGTGAGCCACTGCAACATTGACCCGCTAATTACTAGATTAATAGGCCCACCAGTAGTGAGCCACTGCAACATTGACCCACTAATTACTAGACTAATAGGCCCACCAGTAGTGAACCACTTCAACACTGACCACTAATTACTAGACTAATATGCCCACCAGTACTGAGCCACTGCAATACTGACCCACTAATTACTAGACCAATAGGCCCACCAGTAGTGAGCCACTGCAACACTGACCACTAATTACTAGACTAATAGGTCCACCAGTAGTGTGCCACTGCAACACTGACCCACTAATCACTAGACTAATAGGAGCCACTGCAACACTGACCACTAATTACTAGACTAATGGGCGCACCAGTAGTGAGCCACCGCAACACAAACCCACTAATTACTAGACTAATATGCCCACCAGTAGTGAGCCACTGCAACACTGACCACTAATTACTAGACTAATAGGCCCACCAGTAGTGACAACACTGACCACTAATTACTAGACTAATAGGCCCACCAGTAGTGAAGCACTGGAACACTGACCACCAATTACTAGACTAATAGGCCCACCAGTAGTGATCCACTGCAACACTGACCACTAATTACTAGACTAATAGGCCCACCAGTAGTGAGCCACTGCAACAATGACCACTAATTACTAGACTAATAGGTCCACCAGAAGTGAGCCACTGCAACACTGACCACTAATTACTAGACTAATATGCCCACCAGTAGTGAACCACTGCAACACTGACCACTAATTACTAGACTAATAGGCCCACCAGTAGTGAGCCACTGCAACACTGACCACTAATTACTAGACTAATAGGCCCACCAGTAGTGAGCCACTGCAACACTCCCACTAATCACTAGACTAATAGGCCCACCAGTAGTGAGCCACTGCAACACTGACCCACTAATTACTAGACTAATAGGCCCACCAGTAGTGAGCCACTGCAACACTGACCACTAATTACTAGACTAATAGGCCCACCAGTAGTGAGCCACTGCAACACTGACCACTAATTACTAGACTAATAGGTCCACCAGTAGTGAGCCACTGCAACACTGACCACTAATTACTAGACTAATATGCCCACCATTAGTGAGTCACTGCAACACTGACCACTAATTACTAGACTAATAGGCCCACCAGTAGTGAGCCACTGCAACACTGACCCACTAATTACTAGACTAATAGGCCCACCAGTAGTGAGCCACTGCAACACTGACCACTAATTACTAGACTAATAGGCCCACCAGTAGTGAACCACTGCAACACTGACCACTAATTACTAGACTAATAGGCCCACCAGTAGCGAGCCACTGCAACACTGACCCACTAATTACTAGACTAAAAGGCCCACCAGTAGTGAGCCACTGCAACACTGACCACTAATTACTAGAGTAATAGGCCCACCAGTAGTGAGCCACTGCAACACTGACCACTAATTACTAGACTAATAGGCCCACCAGTAGTGAACCACTTCAACATTGACCACTAATTACTAGACTAATATGCCCACCAGTACTGAGCCACTGCAACACTGACACACTAATTACTAGACTAATAGGCCCACTAGTAGTGAGCCACTGCAACACTGACCCACTAATTACTAGACTAATAGGAGCCACTGCAACACTGACCACTAATTACTAGACTAATAGGTCCACCAGTAGTGAGCCACTGCAACACTGACCCACTAATTACTAGACTAATAGGTCCACCAGTAGTGAGCCACTGCAACACTGACCACTAATTACTAGAATAATAGGCCCACCAGTAGTGAGCCACTGCAACACTGACCCGCTAATTACTAGATTAATAGGCCCACCAGTAGTGAGCCACTGCAACACTGACCACTAATTACTAGATTAATAGGCCCACCAGTAGTGAGCCACTGCAACATTGACCCACTAATTACTAGACTAATAGGCCCACCAGTAGTGAACCACTTCAACACTGACCACTAATTACTAGACTAATATGCCCACCAGTACTGAGCCACTGCAATACTGACCCAATAATTACTAGACCAATAGGCCCACCAGTAGTGAGCCACTGCAACACTGACCACTAATTACTAGACTAATAGGTCCACCAGTAGTGAGCCACTGCAACACTGACCCAATAATCACTAGACTAATAGGAGCCACTGCAACACTGACCACTAATTACTAGACTAATAGGCCCACAAGTAGTGAGCCACTGCAAAACTGACCCACCAATTACCAGACTAATAGGCCCACCAGTAGTGAGCCACTGCAACACTGACAACTAATTACTAGACTAATAAGCCCACTAGTAGTGAGCCACTGCAACACTGACCACTAATTACTAGACTAATAGGCCCACCAGTTGTGAAGCAGTGGAACACTGACCACTAATTACTAGACTAATAGACCCACCAGTAGTGAGCCACTGCAACACTGACCCACTAATTACTAGACTAATAGGCCCACCAGTAGTGAGCCACTGCAACACTGACCCACTAATTACTAGACTAATATGCCCACCAGTACTGAGCCACTGCAACACTGACCACTAATTACTAGACTAATAGGCCCACCAGTTGTGAAGCAGTGGAACACTGACCACTAATTACTAGACTAATAGGCCCACCAGTAGTGAGCCACTGCAACACTGACCCACTAATTACTAGACTAATAGGCCCACCAGTAGTGAGCCACTGCAACAATGACCACTAATTACTAGACTAATAGGCCCACCAGTAGCGAGCCACTGCAACACTGACCCACTAATTACTAGACTAATAGGCCCACCAGTAGTGAGCCACTGCAACACTGACCACTAATTACTAGAGTAATAGGCCCACCAGTAGTGAGCCACTGCAACACTGACCACTAATTACTAGACTAATAGGCCCACCTGTAGTGAGCCACTGCAACACTGACCCGCTAATTACTAGACTAATAGGCCCACCAGTAGTGAGCCACTGCAACACTGACCACTAATTACTAGACTAATAGGCCCACTAGTAGTGAGCCACTGCAACACTGACCACTAATTACTAGACCAGTATGCCCACCAGTACTGAGCCATTGCAACACTGACCCAGTAATTACTAGACTAATAGGCCCACCACTAGTGAGACACTGCAATACTGACCCACTAATTACTAGACTAATAGGTCCACCAGTAGTGAGCCACTGCAACACTGACCCACTAATTACTAGACTAATAGGCCCACCAGTAGTGAGTCACTGCAACACTGACCACTAATTACTAGACTAATAGGAGCCACTGCAACAATGACCACTAATTACTAGACTAATGGGCCCACCAGTAGTGAGCCACTGCAACACAAACCCACTAATTACTAGACTAATAGGCCCACCAGTAGTGAACCACTTCAACACTGACCACTAATTACTAGACCAGTATGCCCACCAGTACTGAGCCATTGCAACACTGACCCAGTAATTACTAGACTAATAGGCCCACCACTAGTGAGACACTGCAATACTGACCCACTAATTACTAGACTAATAGGTCCACCAGTAGTGAGCCACTGCAACACTGACCCACTAATTACTAGACTAATAGGCCCACCAGTAGTGAGTCACTGCAACACTGACCACTAATTACTAGACTAATAGGAGCCACTGCAACAATGACCACTAATTACTAGACTAATGGGCCCACCAGTAGTGAGCCACTGCAACACAAACCCACTAATTACTAGACTAATAGGCCCACCAGTAGTGAGCCACTGCAACACTGACCACTAATTACTAGACTAATAGGCCCACCAGTAGTGAGCAACACTGACCACTAATTACTAGACTAATAGGCCCACCAGTAGTGAGCCACTGCAACACTGACCACTAATTACTAGACTAATAGGCCCACCAGTAGTGAGCCACTGCAACACTGACCACTAATTACTAGACTAATAAGCCCACTAGTAGTGAAGCACTGGAACACTGACCACCAATTACTTGACTAATAGGCCCACCAGTAGTGAGCCACTGCATCACTGACCCACTAATTACTAGACTAATAGGCCCACCAGTAGTGAGCCACTGCAACACTGACCACTAATTACTAGACTAATAGGTCCACCAGTAGTGAGCCACTGCCACACTGACCACTAATTACTAGACTAATATGCCCACCAGTAGTGAGCCACTGCAACACTGACCACTAATTACTAGACTAATAGGCCCACCAGTAGTGAGCCACTGCAACACTGACCACTAATTACTAGACTAATAGGCCCACCAGCAGTGAGCCACTGCAACACTGACCCACTAATTACTAGACTAATAGGCCCACCAGTAGTGAGCCACTGCAACACTGACCACTAATTACTAGACTAATAGGCCCACCAGTAGTGAGCCACTGCAACACTGACCCACTAATTACTAGACTAATAGGCCCACCAGTAGTGAGCCACTGCAACACTGACCACTAATTACTAGACTAATAGGCCCACCAGTAGTGAACCACTGCAACACTGACCACTAATTACTAGACTAATAGGCCCACCAGTAGTGAGCCACTGCAACACTGACCACTAATTACTAGACTAATAGGCCCACCAGTAGTGAACCACTTCAACACTGACCACTAATTACTAGACTAATATGCCCACCAGTACTGAGCCACTGCAACACTCACCCACTACTTACTAGACTAATAGGCCCACTAGTAGTGAGCCACTGCATCACTGACCCACTAATTACTAGACTAATAGGTCCACCAGTAGTGAGCCACTGCAACACTGACCCACTAATTACTAGACTAATAGGAGCCACTGCAACACTGACCCACTAATTACTAGACTAATAGGTCCACCAGTAGTGAGCCACTGCAACACTGACCACTAATTACTAGAATAATAGGCCCACCAGTAGTGAGCCACTGCAACATTGACCCGCTAATTACTAGATTAATAGGCCCACCAGTAGTGAGCCACTGCAACATTGACCCACTAATTACTAGACTAATAGGCCCACCAGTAGTGAACCACTTCAATACTGACCACTAATTACTAGACTAATATGCCCACCAGTACTGAGCCACTGCAATACTGACCCACTAATTACTAGACCAATAGGCCCACCAGTAGTGAGCCACTGCAACACTGACCACTAATTACTAGACTAATAGGTCCACCAGTAGTGAGCCACTGCAACACTGACCCACTAATCACTAGACTAATAGGAGCCACTGCAACACTGACCCACTAATTACTAGACTAATAGGCCCACCAGTAGTGAGCCACTGCAACACTGACAACTAATTACTAGACTAATAAGCCCACTAGTAGTGAGCCACTGCAACACTGACCACTAATTACTAGACTAATAGGCCCACCAGTAGTGAAGCAGTGGAACACTGACCACTAATTACTAGACTAATAGACCCACCAGTAGTGAGCCACTGCAACACTGACCCACTAATTACTAGACTAATAGGCCCACCAGTAGTGAGCCACTGCAACACTGACCACTAATTACTAGACTAATAGGCCCACCAGTAGCGAGCCACTGCAACACTGACCCACTAATTACTAGACTAATAGGCCCACCAGTAGTGAGCCACTGCAACACTGACCACTAATTACTAGAGTAATAGGCCCACCAGTAGTGAGCCACTGCAACACTGACCACTAATTACTAGACTAATAGGCCCACCTGTAGTGAGCCACTGCAACACTGACCCGCTAATTACTAGACTAATAGGCCCAACAGTAGTGAGCCACTGCAACATTGACCCACTAATTACTAGACTAATAGGCCCACCAGTAGTGAACCACTTCAACACTGACCACTAATTACTAGACCAGTATGCCCACCAGTACTGAGCCATTGCAACACTGACCCAGTAATTACTAGACTAATAGGCCCACCACTAGTGAGACACTGCAATACTGACCCACTAATTACTAGACTAATAGGTCCACCAGTAGTGAGCCACTGCAACACTGACCCACTAATTACTAGACTAATAGGCCCACCAGTAGTGAGTCACTGCAACACTGACCACTAATTACTAGACTAATAGGAGCCACTGCAACAATGACCACTAATTACTAGACTAATGGGCCCACCAGTAGTGAGCCACTGCAACACAAACCCACTAATTACTAGACTAATAGGCCCACCAGTAGTGAGCCACTGCAACACTGACCACTAATTACTAGACTAATAGGCCCACCAGTAGTGACAACACTGACCACTAATTACTAGACTAATAGGCCCACCAGTAGTGAAGCACTGGAACACTGACCACCAATTACTAGACTAATAGGCCCACCAGTAGTGATCCACTGCAACACTGACCACTAATTACTAGACTAATAGGTCCACCAGTAGTGAGCCACTGCAACACTGACCACTAATTACTAGACTAATATGCCCACCTGTAGTGAGCCACTGCAACACTGACCACTAATTACTAGACTAATAGACCCACCAGTAGTGAGCCACTGCAACACTGACCACTAATTACTAGACTAATAGGCCCACCAGTAGTGAGCCACTGCAACACTGACCACTAATTACTAGACTAATAGGCCCACCAGTAGTGAGCCACTGCAACACTGACCCACTAATTACTAGACTAATAGGCCCACCAGTAGTGAGCCACTGCAACACTGACCCACTAATTACTAGACTAATAGGAGCCACTGCAACACTGACCACTAATTACTAGACTAATAGGTCCACCAGTAGTGAGCCACTGCAACACTGACCCACTAATTACTAGACTAATAGGTCCACCAGTAGTGAGCCACTGCAACACTGACCACTAATTACTAGAATAATAGGCCCACCAGTAGTGAGCCACTGCAACATTGACCCGCTAATTACTAGATTAATAGGCCCACCAGTAGTGAGCCACTGCAATACTGACCCACTAATTACTAGACCAATAGGCCCACCAGTACTGAGCCACTGCAACACTGACCACTAATTACTAGACTAATAGGTCCACCAGTAGTGAGCCACTGCAACACTGACCCACTAATCACTAGACTAATAGGAGCCACTGCAACACTGACCACTAATTACTAGACTAATAGGCCCACAAGTAGTGAGCCACTGCAAAACTGACCCACTAATTACCAGACTAATAGGCCCACCAGTAGTGAGTCACTGCAACACTGACCACTAATTACTAGACTAATAGGCCCACCAGTAGTGAGCCACTGCAACACTGACCCACTAATTACTAGACTAATAGGCACACCAGTAGTGAGCCACTGCAACACTGACCACTAATTACTAGACTAATAGGCCCACCAGTAGTGAACCACTGCAACACTGACCACTAATTACTAGACTAATAGGCCCACCAGTAGCGAGCCACTGCAACACTGACCCACTAATTACTAGACTAATAGGCCCACCAGTAGTGAGCCACTGCAACACTGACCACTAATTACTAGATTAATAGGCCCACCAGTAGTGAGCCACTGCAACACTGACCACTAATTACTAGACTAATAGGCCCACCAGTAGTGAACCACTTCAACACTGACCACTAATTACTAGACTAATATGCCTACCAGTACTGAGCCACTGCAACACTGACCCACTAATTACTAGACTAATAGGCCCACTAGTAGTTAGCCACTGCATCACTGACCCACTAATTACTAGACTAATAGGTCCACCAGTAGTGAGCCACTGCAACACTGACCACTAATTACTAGAATAATAGGCCCACCAGTAGTGAGCCACTGCAACACTGACCCGCTAATTACTAGATTAATAGGCCCACCAGTAGTGAGCCACTGCAACATTGACCCACTAATTACTAGACTAATAGGCCCACCAGTTGTGAACCACTTCAACACTGACAACTAATTACTAGACTAATATGCCCACCAGTACTGAGCCACTGCAATACTGACCCAATAATTAATAGACCAATAGGCCCACCAGTAGTGAGCCACTGCAACACTGACCACTAATTACTAGACTAATAGGTCCACCAGTAGTGAGCCACTGCAACACTGACCCACTAATCACTAGACTAATAGGAGCCACTGCAACACTGACCACTGATTACTAGACTAATAGGCCCACAAGTAGTGAGCCACTTCAAAACTGACGCACTAATTACCAGACTAATAGGCCCACCAGTAGTGAGCCACTGCAACACTGACAACTAATTACTAGACTAATAAGCCCACTAGTAGTGAGCCACTGCAACACTGACCACTAATTACTAGACTAATAGGCCCACCAGTAGTGAGCCACTGCAACACTGACCACTAATTACTAGACTAATAGGCCCACCAGTAGTGAGCCACTGCAACACTGACCACTAATTACTAGACTAATAGGCCCACCAGTAGTGAACCACTTCAACACTGACCACTAATTACTAGACTAATATGCCCACCAGTACTGAGCCACTGCAACACTGACCCACTAATTACTAGACTAATAGGAGCCACTGCAACACTGACCACTAATTACTAGACTAATAGGTCCACCAATAGTGAGCCACTGCAACACTGACCCACTAATTACTAGACTAATAGGTCCACCAGTAGTGAGCCACTGCAACACTGACCACTAATTACTAGAATAATAGGCCCACCAGTAGTGAGCCACTGCAACATTGACCACTAATTACTAGACTAATAGGCCCACCAGTAGTGACAACACTTCAACACTGACCACTAATTACTAGACTAATATGCCCACCAGTACTGAGCCACTGCAATACTGACCCACTAATTACTAGACCAATAGGCCCACCAGTAGTGAGCCACTGCAACACTGACCACTAATTACTAGACTAATAGGTCCACCAGTAGTGTGCCACTGCAACACTGACCCACTAATCACTAGACTAATAGGAGCCACTGCAACACTGACCACTAATTACTAGACTAATGGGCGCACCAGTAGTGAGCCACCGCAACACAAACCCACTAATTACTAGACTAATATGCCCACCAGTAGTGACAACACTGCAACACTGACCACTAATTACTAGACTAATAGGCCCACCAGTAGTGACAACACTGACCACTAATTACTAGACTAATAGGCCCACCAGTAGTGAAGCACTGGAACACTGACCACCAATTACTAGACTAATAGGCCCACCAGTAGTGATCCACTGCAACACTGACCACTAATTACTAGACTAATATGCCCACCAGTAGTGAACCACTGCAACACTGACCACTAATTACTAGACTAATAGGTCCACCAGAAGTGAGCCACTGCAACACTGACCACTAATTACTAGACTAATATGCCCACCAGTAGTGAACCACTGCAACACTGACCACTAATTACTAGACTAATAGGCCCACCAGTAGTGAGCCACTGCAACACTGACCACTAATTACTAGACTAATAGGCCCACCAGTAGTGAGCCACTGCAACACTCCCACTAATCACTAGACTAATAGGCCCACCAGTAGTGAGCCACTGCAACACTGACCCACTAATTACTAGACTAATAGGCCCACCAGTAGTGAGCCACTGCAACACTGACCACTAATTACTAGACTAATAGGCCCACCAGTAGTGAGCCACTGCAACACTGACCACTAATTACTAGACTAATAGGTCCACCAGTAGTGAGCCACTGCAACACTGACCACTAATTACTAGACTAATATGCCCACCATTAGTGAGTCACTGCAACACTGACCACTAATTACTAGACTAATAGGCCCACCAGTAGTGAGCCACTGCAACACTGACCCACTAATTACTAGACTAATATGCCCACCATTAGTGAGTCACTGCAACACTGACCACTAATTACTAGACTAATAGGCCCACCAGTAGTGAGCCACTGCAACACTGACCCACTAATTACTAGACTAATAGGCCCACCAGTAGTGAACCACTGCAACACTGACCACTAATTACTAGACTAATAGGCCCACCAGTAGCGAGCCACTGCAACACTGACCCACTAATTACTAGACTAAAAGGCCCACCAGTAGTGAGCCACTGCATCACTGACCCACTAATTACTAGACTAATAGGCCCACCAGTAGTGAACCACTTCAACATTGACCACTAATTACTAGACTAATATGCCCACCAGTACTGAGCCACTGCAACACTGACACACTAATTACTAGACTAATAGGCCCACTAGTAGTGAGCCACTGCAACACTGACCCACTAATTACTAGACTAATAGGAGCCACTGCAACACTGACCACTAATTACTAGACTAATAGGTCCACCAGTAGTGAGCCACTGCAACATTGACCCACTAATTACTAGACTAATAGGTCCACCAGTAGTGAACCACTTCAACACTGACCACTAATTACTAGACTAATATGCCCACCAGTACTGAGCCACTGCAATACTGACCCAATAATTACTAGACCAATAGGCCCACCAGTAGTGAGCCACTGCAACACTGACCACTAATTACTAGACTAATAGGTCCACCAGTAGTGAGCCACTGCAACACTGACCCAATAATCACTAGACTAATAGGAGCCACTGCAACACTGACCACTAATTACTAGACTAATAGGCCCACAAGTAGTGAGCCACTGCAAAACTGACCCACCAATTACCAGACTAATAGGCCCACCAGTAGTGAGCCACTGCAACACTGACAACTAATTACTAGACTAATAAGCCCACTAGTAGTGAGCCATTGCAACACTGACCACTAATTACTAGACTAATAGGCCCACCAGTTGTGAAGCAGTGGAACACTGACCACTAATTACTAGACTAATAGACCCACCAGTAGTGAGCCACTGCAACACTGACCCACTAATTACTAGACTAATAGGCCCACCAGTAGTGAGCCACTGCAACACTGACCACTAATTACTAGACTAATAGGCCCACCAGTAGCGAGCCACTGCAACACTGACCCACTAATTACTAGACTAATAGGCCCACCAGTAGTGAGCCACTGCAACACTGACCACTAATTACTAGAGTAATAGGCCCACCAGTAGTGAGCCACTGCAACACTGACCACTAATTACTAGACTAATAGGCCCACCTGTAGTGAGCCACTGCAACACTGACCCGCTAATTACTAGACTAATAGGCCCAACAGTAGTGAGCCACTGCAACATTGACCCACTAATTACTAGACTAATATGCCCACCAGTACTGAGCCATTGCAACACTGACCCAGTAATTACTAGACTAATAGGCCCACCACTAGTGAGACACTGCAATACTGACCCACTAATTACTAGACTAATAGGTCCACCAGTAGTGAGCCACTGCAACACTGACCCACTAATTACTAGACTAATAGGCCCACCAGTAGTGAGTCACTGCAACACTGACCACTAATTACTAGACTAATAGGAGCCACTGCAACAATGACCACTAATTACTAGACTAATGGGCCCACCAGTAGTGAGCCACTGCAACACAAACCCACTAATTACTAGACTAATAGGCCCACCAGTAGTGAGCCACTGCAACACTGACCACTAATTACTAGACTAATAGGCCCACCAGTAGTGAGCAACACTGACCACTAATTACTAGACTAATAGGCCCACCAGTAGTGAAGCACTGGAACACTGACCACCAATTACTTGACTAATAGGCCCACCAGTAGTGAGCCACTGCAACACTGACCACTAATTACTAGACTAATAGGCCCACCAGTAGTGAGCCACTGCAACACTGACCCACTAATTACTAGACTAATAGGCCCACCAGTAGTGAGCCACTGCAACACTGACCACTAATTACTAGACTAATAGGCCCACCAGTAGTGAACCACTGCAACACTGACCACTAATTACTAGACTAATAGGCCCACCAGTAGTGAGCCACTGCAACACTGACCACTAATTACTAGACTAATAGGCCCACCAGTAGTGAACCACTTCAACACTGACCACTAATTACTAGACTAATAGGTCCACCAGTAGTGAGCCACTGCAACACTGACCCACTAATTACTAGACTAATAGGAGCCACTGCAACACTGACCACTAATTACTAGACTAATAGGTCCACCAGTAGTGAGCCACTGCAACACTGACCCACTAATTACTAGACTAATAGGTCCACCAGTAGTGAGCCACTGCAACACTGACCACTAATTACTAGAATAATAGGCCCACCAGTAGTGAGCCACTGCAACATTGACCCGCTAATTACTAGATTAATAGGCCCACCAGTAGTGAGCCACTGCAACATTGACCCACTAATTACTAGACTAATAGGCCCACCAGTAGTGAACCACTTCAATACTGACCACTAATTACTAGACTAATATGCCCACCAGTACTGAGCCACTGCAATACTGACCCACTAATTACTAGACCAATAGGCCCACCAGTAGTGAGCCACTGCAACACTGACCACTAATTACTAGACTAATAGGTCCACCAGTAGTGAGCCACTGCAACACTGACCCACTAATCACTAGACTAATAGGAGCCACTGCAACACTGACCACTAATTACTAGACTAATAGGCCCACAAGTAGTGAGCCACTGCAAAACTGACCCACTAATTACCAGACTAATAGGTCCACCAGTAGTGAGCCACTGCAACACTGACCACTAATTACTAGACTAATAGGCCCACCAGTAGTGAGCCACTGCAACACTGACCCACTAATTACTAGACTAATAGGCCCCCCAGTATTGAGCCACTGCAACACTGACCACTAATTACTAGACTAATAGGCCCACCAGTAGTGAGCCACTGCAACACTGACCACTAATTACTTGACTAATAGGCCCACCAGTAGTGATCCACTGCAACACTGACCCACTAATTACTAGACTAATAGGCCCACCAGTAGTGAGCCACTGCAACATTGACCCACTAATTACTAGACTAATAGGCCCACCAGTAGTGAGCCACTGCAACACTGACTCATTAATTACTAGACTAATATGCCTACCAGTAATGAGCCACTGCAACAATGACCACTAATTACTAGACTAATAGGCCTACCAGTAGTGAGCCAATGCAACACTGACCCACTAATTACTAGACTAATAGGCCCACCAGTAGTGAGCCACTGCAACACTGACCACTAATTACTAGACTAATAGGCCCACCAGTAGTGAGCCACTGCAACACTGACTCACTAATTACTAGACTAATAGGTCCACCAGTAGTGAGCCACTGCAACACTGACCCACTAATTACTAGACTCATAGGCCCACCAGTAGTGAGCCACTGCAACACTGACCATTAATTACTAGACTAATAGGCCAACCAGTAGTGAGCCACTGCAACACTAACCCACTAATTACTAGACTAATAGGCCCACCAGTAGTGAGCCACTGCAACACTGACCACTAATTACTAGACTAATAGGCCAACCAGTAGTGAGCCACTGCAACACTAACCCACTAATTACTAGACTAATAGGCCCACCAGTAGTGAACCACTGCAAAACTGAACCAATAATTAATAGACTAATAGGCTCACCAGTAATGAGCCACTGCAACATTGACCCACTAATTACTAGACTAATAGGCCCACCAGTAGTGGGCCACTGCAACATTGACCCACTAATTACTAGACTAATAGGCCCACCAGTAGTGAACCACTGCAACACTGACCACTAATTACAAGACTAATAGGCCCACCAGTAGTGAGCCACTGCAAAACTGACCCACTAATTACTAGACTAATAGGCCCATCAGTAGTAAGCCACTGCAACACTGACCCACTAATTACTAGACTAATAGGTCCACCAGTAGTGAGCCATTGCAACACTGACCCACTAATTACTAGACTAATAGGCCAACCAGTACTGAGCCACTGCAACACTGACCACTAATTACTAGACTAATAGGCCCACCAGTAGTGAGCCACTGCAACACTGACCACTAATTACTAGACTAATTGGCCCACTAGTAGTGAGTCACTGCAACACTGACCACTAATTACTAGACTAATAGGCCCACCAGTAGTGAACCACTTCAACACTGACCACTAATTACTAGACTAATATGCCCACCAGTACTGAGCCACTGCAACACTGACCCACTAATTACTAGACTAATAGGCCCACCAGTAGTGAGCCACTGCAACACTGACCCACTAATTACTAGACTAATAGGCCCCCCAGTAGTGAGCCACTGCAACACTGACCACTAATTACTAGACTAATAGGCCCACCAGTAGTGAGCCACTGCAACACTGACCACTAATTACTTGACTAATAGGCCCACCAGTAGTGATCCACTGCAACACTGACCCACTAATTACTAGACTAATAGGCCCACCAGTAGTGAGCCAATGCAACACTGACCCACTAATTACTAGACTAATAGGCCCACCTGTAGTGAGCCACTGCAACACTGACCACTAATTACTAGACTAATAGGCCCACCTGTAGTGAGCCACTGCAACAATGACCACTAATTACTAGACTAATAGGCCCACCAGTAGTGAGTCACTGCAACACTGACTACTAATTACTAGACTAATAGGTCCACCAGTAGTGAGCCACTGCAACACTGACCACTAATTACTAGACTAATAGGCCCACCAGTAGTGAACCACTTCAACACTGACCACTAATTAATAGACTAATATGCCCACCAGTAGTGAGCCACTGCAACACTGACCCACTAATTACTAGACTAATAGGTCCACCAGTAGTGAGCCACTGCAACACTGACCCACTAATTACTAGACTAATAGGAGCCACTGCAACACTGACCACTAATTACTAGACTAATAGGTCCACCAGTAGTGAGCCACTGCAACACTGACCCACTAATTACTAGACTAATAGGTCCACCAGTAGTGAGCCACTGCAACACTGACCACTAATTACTAGACTAATAGGTCCACCAGTAGTGAGCCACTGCAACACTGACCACTAATTACTAGAATAATAGGCCCACCAGTAGTGAGCCACTGCAACATTGACCCGCTAATTACTAGATTAATAGGCCCACCAGTAGTGAGCCACTGCAACATTGACCCACTAATTACTAGACTAATAGGCCCACCACTAGTGAACCACTTCAACACTGACCACTAATTACTAGACTAATATGCCCACCAGTACTGAGCCACTGCAATACTGACCCACTAATTACTAGACCAATAGGCCCACCAGTACTGAGCCACTGCAATACTGACCCACTAATTACTAGACTAATAGGCCCACCAGTAGTGAGCCACTGCAACACTGACCACTAATTACTAGACTAATAGGTCCACCAGTAGTGAGCCACTGCAACACTGACCCACTAATCACTAGACTAATAGGAGCCACTGCAACACTGACCACTAATTACTAGACTAATAGGCCCACAAGTAGTGAGCCACTGCAAAACTGACCCACTAATTACCAGACTAATAGGCCCACCAGTAGTGAGCCACTGCAACACTGACCCACTAATTACTAGACAAATAGGCCCACCAGTAGTGAGCCACAGCAACACTGACCACTAATTACTAGACTAATAGGCCCACCAGTAGTGAGCCACTGCAACACTGACCCACTAATTACTAGACTAATAGGCCCCCCAGTAGTGAGCCACTGCAACACTGACCACTAATTACTAGACTAATAGGCCCACCAGTAGTGAGCCACTGCAGCACTGACCACTAATTACTTGACTAATAGGCCCACCAGTAGTGATCCACTGCAACACTGATCCACTAATTACTAGACTAATAGGCCCACCAGTAGTGAGCCACTGCAACACTGACCCACTAATTACTAGACTAATAGGCCAACCAGTAGTGAGCCACTGCAACACTGACCCACTAATTACTAGACTAATAGGCCCACCAGTAGTGAGCCACTGCAACACTGACCACTAATTACTAGACTAATAGGCCCACCAGTAGTGAGCCACTGCAACACTGACCACTAATTACTAGACTAATAGGCCCACCAGTAGTGAGCCACTGTAACACTGACTCACTAATTACTAGACTAATAGGCCCACCAGTAGTGAGCCACTGCAACACTGACCACTAATTACTAGACTAAAAGGCCCACCAGTAGTGAGCCACTGCAACACTGACTCACTAATTACTTGACTAATAGGCCCACCAGTAGTGAGCCACTGCAACACTGACCCACTAATTACTAGACTCATAGGCCCACCAGTAGTGAGCCACTGCAACACTGACCATTAATTACTAGACTAATAGGCCAACCAGTAGTGAGCCACTGCAACACTGACCACTAATTACTAGACTAATAGGCCCACCAGTAGTGAGCCACTGCAACACTGACCACTAATTACTAGACTAATAGGCACACCAGTAGTGAGGCACTGCAACACTGACCACTAATTACTAGACTAATAGGCCCACCAGTAGTGAGCCACTGCAACACTGACCCACTTATTACTAGACTAATAGGCCCACCAGTAGTGAGCCACTGCAACACTGATCACTAATTACTAGACTAATAGGCCCACCAGTAGTGAGCCACTGCAACACTGACTACTAATTACTAGAATAATAGGTCCACCAGTAGTGAGCCACTGCAACATTGACCCACTAATTACTAGACTAATAGGCCCACCAGTAGTGAGCCACTGCAACACTGACCACTAATTACTAGACTAATAGGCCCACCAGTAGTGAGCCACTGCAACACTGACCACTAACTACTAGACTAATAGGTCCACCAGTAGTGAGCCACTGCAACACTGACCACTAATTACTAGACTAATATGCCCACCAGTAGTGAGTCACTGCAACACTGACCACTAATTACTAGACTAATAGGCCCACCAGTAGTGAGCCACTGCAACACTGACCCACTAATTACTAGACTAATAGGCACACCAGTAGTGAGCCACTGCAACACTGACCACTAATTACTAGACCACCAGTAGTGAACCACTGCAACACTGACCACTAATTACTAGACTAATGGGCCCACCAGTAGCGAGCCACTGCAACACTGACCCACTAATTACTAGACTAATAGGCCCACCAGTAGTGAGCCACTGCAACACTGACCACTAATTACTAGAGTAATAGGCCCACCACTAGTGAGCCACTGCAACACTGACCACTAATTACTAGACTAATAGGCCCACCTGTAGTGAGCCACTGCAACACTGACCCGCTAATTACTAGACTAATAGGCCAACCAGTAGTGAACCACTTCAATACTGACAACTAATTACTAGACCAATATGCCCACCAGTACTGAGCCATTGCAACACTGACCCAGTAATTACTAGACTAATAGGCCCACCAGTAGTGAGACACTGCAATACTGACCCACTAATTACTAGACTAATAGGTCCACCAGTAGTGAGCCACTGCAACACTGACCCACTAATTACTAGACTAATAGGAGCCACTGCAACAATGACCATTAATTACTAGACTAATGGGCCCACCAGTAGTGAGCCACTGCAACACAAACCCACTAATTACTAGACTAATAGGCCCACCAGTAGTGAGCCACTACAACACTGACCACTAATTACTAGACTAATAGGCCCACCAGTAGTGAAGCACTGGAACACTGACCACCAATTACTAGACTAATAGGCCCACCAGTAGTGATCCACTGCAACACTGACCACTAATTACTAGACTAATAGGTCCACCAGTAGTGAGCCACTGCAACACTGACCACTAATTACTAGACTAATATGCCCACCAGTAGTGAGCCACTGCAACACTGACCACTAATTACTAGACTAATAGGCCCACCAGTAGTGAGCCACTGCAACACTGACCACTAATTACTAGACTAATAGGCCCACCAGTAGTGAGCCACTGCAACACTGACCCACTAATTACTAGACTAATAGGCCCACCAGTAGTGAGCCACTGCAACACTGATCACTAATTACTAGACTAATAGGCCCACCAGTAGTGAGCCACTGCAACACTGACTACTAATTACTAGACTAATAGGCCCACCAGTAGTGAGCCACTGCAACACTGACCACTAATTACTAGACTAATAGGTCCACCAGTAGTGAGCCACTGCAACACTGACCACTAATTACTAGACTAATATGCCCACCAGTAGTGAGTCACTGCAACACTGACCACTAATTACTAGACTAATAGGCCCACCAGTAGTGAGCCACTGCAACACTGACCCACTAATTACTAGACTAATAGGCACACCAGTAGTGAGCCACTGCAACGCTGACCACTAATTACTAGACTAATAGGCCCACCAGTAGTGAACCGCTGCAACACTGACCACTAATTACTAGACTAATAGGCCCACCAGTAGCGAGCCACTGCAACACTGACCCACTAATTACTAGACTAATAGGCCCACCAGTAGTGAACCACTGCAACACTGACCACTAATTACTAGACTAAAAGGCCCACCAGTAGTGAGCCACTGCAACACTGACCACTAATTACTAGACTAATAGGCCCACCAGTAGTGAGCCACTTCAACACTGACCACTAATTACTAGACTAATATGCCCACCAGTACTGAGCCACTGCAACACTGACCCACTAATTACTAGACTAATAGGCCCACTAGTAGTTAGCCACTGCATCACTGACCCACTAATTACTAGACTAATAGGTCCACCAGTAGTGAGACACTGCAACACTGAACCACTAATTACTAGACTAATAGGAGCCACTGCAACACTGACCACTAATTACTAGACTAATAGGTCCACCAGTAGTGAGCCACTGCAACACTGACCCACTAATTACTAGACTAATAGGTCCACCAGTAGTGAGCCACTGCAACACTGACCACTAATTACTAGAATAATAGGCCCACCAGTAGTGAGCCACTGCAACACTGACCACTAATTACTAGATTAATAGGCCCACCAGTAGTGAGCCACTGCAACATTGACCCACTAATTACTAGACTAATAGGCCCACCAGTTGTGAACCACTTCAACACTGACAACTAATTACTAGACTAATATGCCCACCAGTACTGAGCCACTGCAATACTGACCCAATAATTACTAGACCAATAGGCCCACCAGTAGTGAGCCACTGCAACACTGACCACTAATTACTAGACTAATAGGTCCACCAGTAGTGAGCCACTGCAACACTGACCCACTAATCACTAGACTAATAGGAGCCACTGCAACACTGACCACTAATTACTAGACTAATAGGCCCACAAGTAGTGAGCCACTGCAAAACTGACGCACTAATTACCAGACTAATAGGCCCACCAGTAGTGAGCCACTGCAACACTGACCACTAATTACTAGACTAATAGGTCCACCAGTAGTGAGCCACTGCAACACTGACCACTAATTACTAGACTAATAGGTCCACCAGTAGTGTGCCACTGCAACACTGACCCACTAATTACTAGACTAATAGGCCCACCAGTAGTGAGCCACTGCAACACTGACAACTAATTACTAGACTAATAAGCCCACTAGTAGTGAGCCACTGCAATACTGACCACTAATTACTAGACTAATAGGCCCACCAGTAGTGAGCCACTGCAACACTGACCACTAATTACTAGACTAATAGGCCCACCAGTAGTGAGCCACTGCAACACTGACCACTAATTACTAGACTAATAGGCCCACAAGTAGTGAACCACTTCAACACTGACCACTAATTACTAGACTAATATGCCCACCAGTACTGAGCCACTGCAACACTGACCCACTAATTACTAGACTAATAGGTCCACCAGTAGTGAGCCACTGCAACACTGACCCACTA
This sequence comes from Cladorhizidae sp. MBARI D1340-BT2, assembly GCA_028752905.1. Classification (NCBI taxonomy): domain Eukaryota; kingdom Metazoa; phylum Porifera; class Demospongiae; order Poecilosclerida; family Cladorhizidae; species Cladorhizidae sp. MBARI D1340-BT2. Next base: position 83,558 of record JAQNBH010000137.1, read on the forward strand.
ATTACTAGACTAATAGGAGCCACTGCAACACTGACCACTAATTACTAGACTAATAGGTCCACCAGTAGTGAGCCACTGCAACACTGACCACTAATTACTAGAATAATAGGCCCACCAGTAGTGAGCCACTGCAACATTGACCCGCTAATTACTAGATTAATAGGCCCACCAGTAGTGAGCCACTGCAACATTGACCCACTAATTACTAGACTAATAGGCCCACCAGTAGTGAACCACTTCAACACTGACCACTAATTACTAGACTAATATGCCCACCAGTACTGAGCCACTGCAATACTGAACCACTAATTACTAGACCAATAGGCCCACCAGTAGTGAGCCACTGCAACACTGACCACTAATTACTAGACTAATAGGTCCACCAGTAGTGAGCCACTGCAACACTGACCCACTAATCACTAGACTAATAGGAGCCACTGCAACACTGACCACTAATTACTAGACTAATGGGCGCACCAGTAGTGAGCCACTGCAACACTGACCCACTAATCACTAGACTAATAGGAGCCACTGCAACACTGACCACTAATTACTAGACTAATATGCCCACCAGTAGTGAGCCACTGCAACACTGACCACTAATTACTAGACTAATAGGCCCACCAGTAGTGACAACACTGACCACTAATTACTAGACTAATAGGCCCACCAGTAGTGAAGCACTGGAACACTGACCACCAATTACTAGACTAATAGGCCCACCAGTAGTGATCCACTGCAACACTGACCACTAATTACTAGACTAATAGGCCCACCAGTAGTGAGCCACTGCAACACTGACCACTAATTACTAGACTAATAGGTCCACCAGTAGTGAGCCACTGCAACACTGACCACTAATTACTAGATTAATATGCCCACCAGTAGTGAGTCACTGCAACACTGACCACTAATTACTAGACTAATAGGCCCACCAGTAGTGAGCCACTGCAACACTGACCCACTAATTACTAGACTAATAGGCCCACCAGTAGTGAGCCACTGCAACACTGACCACTAATTACTAGACTAATAGGCCCACCAGTAGTGAACCACTGCAACACTGACCACTAATTACTAGACTAATAGGCCCACCAGTAGCGAGCCACTGCAACACTGACCCACTAATTACTAGACTAAAAGGCCCACCAGTAGTGAGCCACTGCAACACTGACCACTAATTACTAGAGTAATAGGCCTATCAGTAGTGAGCCACTGTAACACTGACCACTAATTACTAGACTAATAGGCCCACCAGTAGTGAACCACTTCAACATTGACCACTAATTACTAGACTAATATGCCCACCAGTACTGAGCCACTGCAACACTGACCCACTAATTACTAGACTAATAGGCCCACTAGTAGTGAGCCACTGCAACACTGACCCACTAATTACTAGACTAATAGGAGCCAATGCAACACTGACCACTAATTACTAGACTAATAGGTCCACCAGTAGTGAGCCACTGCAACACTGACCCACTAATTACTAGACTAATAGGTCCACCAGTAGTGAGCCACTGCAACACTGACCACTAATTACAAGACTAATAGGCCCACCAGTAGTGAGCCACTGCAACACTGACCCGCTAATTACTAGATTAATAGGCCCACCAGTAGTGAGCCACTGCAACATTGACCCACTAATTACTAGACTAATAGGCCCACCAGTAGTGAACCACTTCAACACTGACCACTAATTACTAGACTAATATGCCCACCAGTACTGAGCCACTGCAATACTGACCCAATAATTACTAGACCAATAGGCCCACCAGTAGTGAGCCACTGCAACACTGACCACTAATTACTAGACTAATAGGTCCACCAGTAGTGAGCCACTGCAACACTGACCCAATAATCACTAGACTAATAGGAGCCACTGCAACACTGACCACTAATTACTAGACTAATAGGCCCACAAGTAGTGAGCCACTGCAAAACTGACCCACTAATTACCAGACTAATAGGCCCACCAGTAGTGAGCCACTGCAACACTGACAACTAATTACTAGACTAATAAGCACACTAGTAGTGAGCCACTGCAACACTGACCACTAATTACTAGACTAATGGGCCCACCAGTAGTGAGCCACTGCAACACTGACCACTAATTACTAGACTAATAGGCCCACCAGTAGTGAGCCACTGCAACACTGACCACTAATTACTAGACTAATAGGCCCACCAGTAGTGAGCCACTGCAACACTGACCACTAATTACTAGACTAATAGGTCCACCAGTAGTGAGCCACTGCAACTCTGCCACTAATTACTAGACTAATATGCCCACCAGCAGTGATCCACTGCAACACTGACCACTAATTACTAGACTAATAGGCCCACCAGTAGTGAGCCACTGCAACACTGACCCACTAATTACTAGACTAATAGGCCCACCAGTAGTGTGCCACTGCAACACTGACCACTAATTACTAGACTAATAGGCCCACCAGTAGTGAGCCACTGCAACACTGACCACTAATTACTAGACTAATAGGCCCACCAGTAGTGTGCCACTGCAACACTGACCACTAATTACTAGACTAATAGGCCCACAAGTAGCGAGCCACTGCAACACTGACCCACTAATTACTAGACTAATAGGCCCACCAGTAGTGAGCCACTGCAACACTGACCACTAATTACTAGAGTAATAGGCCCACCAGTAGTGAGCCACTGCAACACTGACCACTAATTACTAGACTAATAGGCCCACCTGTAGTGAGCCACTGCAACACTGACCCGCTAATTACTAGACTAATAGGCCCAACAGTAATGAGCCACTGCAACATTGACCCACTAATAACTAGACTAATAGGCCCACCAGTAGTGAACCACTTCAACACTGACCACTAATTACTAGACCAATATGCCCACCAGTACTGAGCCATTGCAACACTGACCCAGTAATTACTAGACTAATAGGCCCACCAGTAGTGAGACACTGCAATACTGACCCACTAATTACTAGACTAATAGGTCCACCAGTAGTGAGCCACTGCAACACTGACCCACTAATTACTAGACTAATAGGAGCCACTGCAACAATGACCACTAATTACTAGACTAATGGGCCCACCAGTAGTGAGCCACTGCAACACAAACCCACTCATTACTAGACTAATAGGCCCACCAGTAGTGAGCCACTACAACACTGACCACTAATTACTAGACTAATAGGCCCACCAGTAGTGAAGCACTGGAACACTGACCACCAATTACTAGACTAATAGGCCCACCAGTAGTGATCCACTGGAACACTGACCACTAATTACTAGACTAATAGGTCCACCAGTAGTGAGCCACTGCAACACTGACCACTAATTACTAGACTAATAGGCCCACCAGTAGTGAGCCACTGCAACACTGACCACTAATTACTAGACTAATAGGCCCACCAGTAGTGAGCCACTACAACACTGACCACTAATTACTAGACTAATAGGCCAACCAGTAGTGAGCCACTGCAACACTGACCACCAATTACTAGACTAATAGGACCACCAGTAGTGATCCACTGGAACACTGACCACTAATTACTAGACTAATAGGTCCACCAGTAATGAACCACTTCAACACTGACCACTAATTACTAGACCAATATGCCCACCAGTACTGAGCCATTGCAACACTGACCCAGTAATTACTAGACTAATAGGCCCACCACTAGTGAGACACTGCAATACTGACCCACTAATTACTAGACTAATAGGTCCACCAGTAGTGAGCCACTGCAACACTCACCCACTAATTACTAGACTAATAGGCCCACCAGTAGTGAGCCACTGCAACACTGACCACTAATTACTAGACTAATAGGCCCACCAGTAGTGAACCACTGCAACACTGACCACTAATTACTAGACTAATAGGAGCCACTGCAACAATGACCACTAATTACTAGACTAATAGGCCCACCAGTAGTGAGCCACTGCAACACTGACCACTAATTACTAGACTAATAGGCCCACCAGTAGTGAGCCACTGCAACACTGACCACTAATTACTAGACTAATAGGCCCACCAGTAGTGAGCCACTGCATCACTGACCCACTAATTACTAGACTAATAGGTCCACCAGTAGTGAGCCACTGCAACACTGACCACTAATTACTAGACTAATAGGCCCACCAGTAGTGAGCCACTGCAACACTGACCCACTAATTACTAGACTAATAGGCCCACCAGTAGTGAGCCACTGCAACACTGACCACTAATTACTAGACTAATAGGCCAACCAGTAGTGAGCCACTGCAACACTGACCACTAATTACTAGACTAATAGGCCCACCAGTAGTGAGCCACTGCAACACTGACCACTAATTACTAGACTAATAGGTCCACCAGTAGTGAGCCACTGCAACACTGACCACTAATTACTAGAATAATATGCCCACCATTAGTGAGTCACTGCAACACTGACCACTAATTACTAGACTAATAGGCCCACCAGTAGTGAGCCACTGCAACACTGACCCACTAATTACTAGACTAATAGGCCCACCAGTAGTGAGCCACTGCAACACTGACCACTAATTACTAGACTAATAGGCCCACCAGTAGTGAACCACTGCAACACTGACCACTAATTACTAGACTAATAGGCCCACCAGTAGCGAGCCACTGCAACACTGACCCACTAATTACTAGACTAATATGCCCACCAGTAGTGAACCACTTCAACATTGACCACTAATTACTAGACTAATATGCCCACCAGTACTGAGCCACTGCAACACTGACCCACTAATTAATAGACTAATAGGCCCACTAGTAGTGAGCCACTGCAACACTGACCCACTAATTACTAGACTAATAGGAGCCACTGCAACACTGACCACTAATTACTAGACTAATAGGTCCACCAGTAGTGAGCCACTGCAACACTGACCCACTAATTACTAGACTAATAGGTCCACCAGTAGTGAGCCACTGCAACACTGACCACTAATTACTAGAATAATAGGCCCACCAGTAGTGAGCCACTGCAACACTGACCCGCTAATTACTAGATTAATAGGCCCACCAGTAGTGAGCCACTGCAACACTGACCACTAATTACTAGACTAATAGGCCCACCAGTACTGAGCCACTGCAATACTGACCACTAATTACTAGACTAATAGGTCCACCAGTAGTGAAGCAGTGGAACACTGACCACAAATTACTAGACTAATAGACCCACCAGTAGTGAGCCACTGCAACACTGACCACTAATTACTAGACTAATAGGCCCACCAGTAGTGAGCCACTGCAACACTGACCACTAATTACTAGACTAATAGGCCCACCAGTAGTGAGCCACTGCAACACTGACCACTAATTACTAGACTAATAGGTCCACCAGTAGTGAGCCACTGCAACTCTGCCACTAATTACTAGACTAATATGCCCACCAGCAGTGATCCACTGCAACACTGACCACTAATTACTAGACTAATAGGCCCACCAGTAGTGAGCCACTGCAACACTGACCCACTAATTACTAGACTAATAGGCCCACCAGTAGTGAAGCAGTGGAACACTGACCACAAATTACTAGACTAATAGACCCACCAGTAGTGAGCCACTGCAACACTGACCACTAATTACTAGACTAATAGGCCCACCAGTACTGAGCCACTGCAACACTGACCACTAATTACTAGACTAATAGGCCCACCAGTAGTGAGCCACTGCAACACTGACCACTAATTACTAGACTAATAGGCCCACCAGTAGTGAGCCACTGCAACACTGACCACTAATTACTAGACTAATAGGTCCACCAGTAGTGAGCCACTGCAACTCTGCCACTAATTACTAGACTAATATGCCCACCAGCAGTGATCCACTGCAACACTGACCACTAATTACTAGACTAATAGGCCCACCAGTAGTGAGCCACTGCAACACTGACCCACTAATTACTAGACTAATAGGCCCACCAGTAGTGAGCCACTGCAACACTGACCACTAATTACTAGACTAATAGGCCCACCAGTAGTGAGCCACTGCAACACTGACCCACTAATTACTAGACTAATAGATCCAACAGTAGTGAGCCACTGCAACACTGACCACTAATTACTAGACTAATATGCCCACCAGTAGTGAGCCACTGCAACACTGACCACTAATTACTAGACTAATAGGCCCACCAGTAGTGAGCCACTGCAACACTGACCACTAATTACTAGACTAATAGGCCCACCAGTAGTGAACCACTTCAACACTGACCACTAATTACTAGACTAATAGGTCCACCAGTTGTGAGCCACTGCAACACTGACCACTAATTACTAGACTAATAGGCCCACCAGTAGTGTGCCACTGCAACACTGACCACTAATTACTAGACTAATATGCCCACCAGCAGTGAGCCACTGCAACACTGACTCACTAATTACTAGACTAATAGGCCCACCAGTAGTGAGCCACTGCAACACTGACCACTAATTACTAGACTAATAGGCCCACCAGTAGTAAACCACTGCAACACTGACCACTAATTACTAGACTAATAGGCCCACCAGTAGTGAACCACTTCAACACTGACCACTAATTACTAGACTAATAGGTCCACCAGTAGTGAGCCACTGCAACACTGACCACTAATTACTAGACTAATAGGCCCACCAGTAGTGTGCCACTGCAACACTGACCACTAATTACTAGACTAATATGCCCACCAGTAGTGAGCCACTGCAACACTGACCACTAATTACTAGACTAATAGGCCCACCAGTAGTGAGCCACTGCAACACTGACTCACTAATTACTAGACTAATAGGCCCACCAGTAGTGAGCCACTGCAATACTGACCACTAATTACTAGACTAATAGGCCCACCAGTAGTGAATCACTGCAACACTGACCACTAATTACTAGACTAATAGGCCCACCAGTAGTGAGCCACTGCAACACTGACCACTAATAACTACACTAATAGGCCCACCAGTAGTGAACCACTTCAACACTGACCACTAATTACTAGACTAATAGGCCCACCAGTAGGGAGCCACTGCAACACAAACCCACTAATTACTAGACTAATAGGCCCACCAGTAGTGAGCCACTGCAACACTGACCACTAATTACTAGACTAATAGGCCCACCAGTAGTGACAACACTGACCACTAATTACTAGACTAATAGGCCCACCAGTAGTGAAGCACTGGAACACTGACCACCAATTACTAGACTAATAGGCCCACCAGTAGTGATCCACTGCAACACTGACCACTAATTACTAGACTAATAGGTCCACCAGAAGTGAGCCACTGCAACACTGACCACTAATTACTAGACTAATATGCCCACCAGTAGTGAGCCACTGCAACACTGACCACTAATTACTAGACTAATAGGCCCACCAGTAGTGAGCCACTGCAACACTGACCACTAATTACTAGACTAATAGGCCCACCAGTAGTGAGCCACTGCAACACTCCCACTAATCACTAGACTAATAGGCCCACCAGTAGTGAGCCACTGCAACACTGACCACTAATTACTAGACTAATAGGCCCACCAGTAGTGAGTCACTGCAACACTGACCACTAATTACTAGACTAATAGGCCCACCAGTAGTGAACCACTGCAACACTGACCACTAATTACTAGACTAATAGGCCCACCAGTAGCGAGCCACTGCAACACTGTCCCACTAATTACTAGACTAAAAGTCCCACCAGTAGTGAGCCACTGCAACACTGACCACTAATTACTAGAGTAATAGGCCCACCAGTAGCGAGCCACTGCAACACTGACCCACTAATTACTAGACTAATAGGCCCACCAGTAGTGAGCCACTGCAACACTGACCACTAATTACTAGACTAATAGGCCCACCAGTAGTGAACCACTGCAACACTGACCACTAATTACTAGACTAATAGGCCCACCAGTAGCGAGCCACTGCAACACTGACCCACTAATTACTAGACTAAAAGTCCCACCAGTAGTGAGCCACTGCAACACTGACCACTAATTACTAGAGTAATAGGCCCACCAGTAGTGAGCCACTGCAACACTGACCACTAATTACTAGACTAATAGGCCCACCAGTAGTGAACCACTTCAACATTGACCACTAATGACTAGACTAATATGCCCACCAGTACTGAGCCACTGCAACACTGACCCACTAATTAATAGACTAATAGGCCCACTAGTAGTGAGCCACTGCAACACTGACCCACTAATTACTAGACTAATAGGAGCCACTGCAACACTGACCACTAAATACTAGACTAATAGGTCCACCAGTAGTGAGCCACTGCAACACTGACCCACTAATTACTAGACTAATAGGTCCACCAGTAGTGAGCCACTGTAACACTGACCACTAATTACTAGACTAATAGGCCCACCAGTAGTGAGCCACTGCAACATTGACCCACTAATTACTAGACTAATAGGCCCACCAGTAGTGAACCACTTCAACACTGACCACTAATTACTAGACTAATATGCCCACCAGTACTGAGCCACTGCAATACTGACCCAATAATTACTAGACCAATAGGCCCACCAGTAGTGAGCCACTGCAACACTGACTACTAATTACTAGACTAATAGGTCCACCAGTAGTGAGCCACTGCAACACTGACCCAATAATCACTAGACTAATAGGAGCCACTGCAACACTGACCACTAATTAATAGACTAATAGGCCCACAAGTAGTGAGCCATTGCAAAACTGACCCACTAATTACCAGACTAATAGGCCCACCAGTAGTGAGCTACTGCAACACTGACAACTAATTACTAGACTAATAGGCCCACCAGTAGTGAGCCACTGCAACACTGACCACTAATTACTAGACTAATAGGCCCACCAGTAGTGAGCCACTGCAACACTGACCACTAATTACTAGACTAATAGGCCCAACAGTAGTGAGCCACTGCAACACTGACCACTAATTACTAGACTAATAGGTCCACCAGTAGTGAGCCACTGCAACTCTGCCACTAATTACTCGACTAATATGCCCACCAGCAGTGATCCACTGCAACACTGACCACTAATTACTAGACTAATAGGCCCACCAGTAGTGAGCCACTGCAACACTGACCCACTAATTACTAGACTAATAGGCCCACCAGTAGTGTGCCACTGCAACACTGACCACTAATTACTAGACTAATAGGCCCACCAGTAGCGAGCCACTGCAACACTGACCCACTAATTACTAGACAAATAGGCCCACCAGTAGTGAGCCACTGCAACACTGACCACTAATTACTAGAGTAATAGGCCCACCAGTAGTGAGCCACTGCAACACTGACCACTAATTACTAGACTAATAGGCCCACCTGTAGTGAGCCACTGCAACACTGACCCGCTAATTACTAGACTAATAGGCCCAACAGTAGTGAGCCACTGCAACATTGACCCACTAATTACTAGACTAATAGGCCCACCAGTAGTGAACCACTTCAACACAGACCACTAATTACTAGACCAATATGCCCACCAGTACTGAGCCATTGCAACACTGACCCAGTAATTACTAGACTAATAGGCCCACCAGTAGTGAGACACTGCAATACTGACCCACTAATTACTAGACTAATAGGTCCACCAGTAGTGAGCCACTGCAACACCAACCCACTAATTACTAGACTAATAGGAGCCACTGCAACAATGACCACTAATTACTAGACTAATAGGCCCACCAGTAGTGAGACACTGCAATACTGACCCACTAATTACTAGACTAATAGGTCCACCAGTAGTGAGCCACTGCCACACTGACAACTAATTACTAGACTAATAGGTCCACCAGTAGTGAGCCACTGCAACACTGACCCACTAATTACTAGACTAATAGGAGCCACTGCAACAATGACCACTAATTACTAGACTAATGGGCCCACCAGTAGTGAGCCACTGCAACACAAACCCACTAATTACTAGACTAATAGGCCCACCAGTAGTGAGCCACTACAACACTGACCACTAATTACTAGACTAATAGGCCCACCAGTAGTGAAGCACTGGAACACTGACCACCAATTACTAGACTAATAGGCCCACCAGTAGTGATCCACTGCAACACTGACCACTAATTACTAGACTAATAGGTCCACCAGTAGTGAGCCACTGCAACACTGACCACTAATTACTAGACTAATATGCCCACCAGTAGTGAGCCACTGCAACACTGACCACTAATTACAAGACTAATAGGCCCACCAGCAGTGATCCACTGCAACACTGACCACTAATTACTAGACTAATAGGTCCACCAGTAGTGAGCCACTGCAACACTGACCACTAATTACTAGACTAATAGGCCCACCAGTAGTGTGCCACTGCAACACTGACCACTAATTACTAGACTAATAGGCCCACCAGTAGCGAGCCACTGCAACACTGACCCACTAATTACTAGACAAATAGGCCCACCAGTAGTGAGCCACTGCAACACTGACCACTAATTACTAGAGTAATAGGCCCACCAGTAGTGAGCCACTGCAACACTGACCACTAATTACTAGACTAATAGGCCCACCTGTAGTGAGCCACTGCAACACTGACCCGCTAATTACTAGACTAATAGGCCCAACAGTAGTGAGCCACTGCAACATTGACCCACTAATTACTAGACTAATAGGCCCACCAGTAGTGAACCACTTCAACACAGACCACTAATTACTAGACCAATATGCCCACCAGTACTGAGCCATTGCAACACTGACCCAGTAATTACTAGACTAATAGGCCCACCAGTAGTGAGACACTGCAATACTGACCCACTAATTACTAGACTAATAGGTCCACCAGTAGTGAGCCACTGCAACACCAACCCACTAATTACTAGACTAATAGGAGCCACTGCAACAATGACCACTAATTACTAGACTAATAGGCCCACCAGTAGTGAGACACTGCAATACTGACCCACTAATTACTAGACTAATAGGTCCACCAGTAGTGAGCCACTGCAACACTGACCCACTAATTACTAGACTAATAGGAGCCACTGCAACAATGACCACTAATTACTAGACTAATGGGCCCACCAGTAGTGAGCCACTGCAACACAAACCCACTAATTACTAGACTAATAGGCCCACCAGTAGTGAGCCACTACAACACTGACCACTAATTACTAGACTAATAGGCCCACCAGTAGTGAAGCACTGGAACACTGACCACCAATTACTAGACTAATAGGCCCACCAGTAGTGATCCACTGCAACACTGACCACTAATTACTAGACTAATAGGTCCACCAGTAGTGAGCCACTGCAACACTGACCACTAATTACTAGACTAATATGCCCACCAGTAGTGAGCCACTGCAACACTGACCACTAATTACAAGACTAATAGGCCCACCAGTAGTGAGCCACTGCAACACTGACCCACTAATTACTAGACTAATAGGCCCACCAGTAGTGAGCCACTGCAACACTGACCACTAATTACTAGACTAATAGGCCCACCAGTAGTGAGCCACTGCAACACTGACTACTAATTACTAGACTAATAGGCCCACCAGTAGTGAGCCACTGCAACACTGACCACTAATTACTAGACTAATAGGTCCACCAGTAGTGAGCCACTGCAACACTGACCCACTAATTACTAGACTAATAGGCCCACCAGTAGTGAGCCACTGCAACACTGACCACTAATTACTAGACTAATAGGCCCACCAGTAGTGAGCCACTGCAACACTGACTACTAATTACTAGACTAATAGGCCCACCAGTAGTGAGCCACTGCAACACTGACCACTAATTACTAGACTAATAGGTCCACCAGTAGTGAGCCACTGCAACACTGACCACTAATTACTAGACTAATATGCCCACCAGTAGTGAGTCACTGCAACACTGACCACTAATTACTAGACTAATAGGCCCACCAGTAGTGAGCCACTGCAACACTGACCCACTAATTACTAGACTAATAGGCACACCAGTAGTGAGCCACTGCAACACTGACCCACTAATTACTAGACTAATAGGTCCACCAGTAGTGAACCACTGCAACACTGACCACTAATTACTAGACTAATAGGCCCACCAGTAGTGAACCACTGCAACACTGACCACTAATTACTAGACTAATAGGCCCACCAGTAGCGAGCCACTGCAACACTGACCCACTAATTACTAGACTAATAGGCGCACCAGTAGTGAGCCACTGCAACACTGACCACTAATTACTAGAGTAATAGGCCCACCAGTAGTGAGCCACTGCAACACTGACCACTAATTACTAGACTAATAGGCCCACCAGTAGTGAACCACTTCAACACTGACCACTAGTTACTAGACTAATATGCCCACCAGTACTGAGCCACTGCAACACTGACCCACTAATTACTAGACTAATAGGCCCACTAGTAGTTAGCCACTGCATCACTGACCCACTAATTACTAGACTAATAGGTCCACCAGTAGTGAGACACTGCAACACTGAACCACTAATTACTAGACTAATAGGAGCCACTGCAACACTGACCACTAATTACTAGACTAATAGGTCCACCAGTAGTGAGCCACTGCAACACTGACCCACTAATTACTAGACTAATAGGTCCACCAGTAGTGAGCCACTGCAACACTGACCACTAATTACTAGAATAATAGGCCCACCAGTAGTGAGCCATTGCAACACTGACCCGCTAATTACTAGATTAATAGGCCCACCAGTAGTGAGCCACTGCAACATTGACCCACTAATTACTAGACTAATAGGCCCACCAGTAGTGAACCACTTCAACACTGACCATTAATTACTAGACTAATATGCCCACCAGTACTGAGCCACTGCAATACTGACCCAATAATTACTAGACCAATAGGCCCACCAGTAGTGAGCCACTGCAACACTGACCACTAATTACTAGACTAATAGGAGCCACTGCAACACTGACCACTAATTACTAGAATAATAGGTCCACCAGTAGTGAGCCACTGCAACACTGACCCACTAATTACTAGACTAATAGGTCCACCAGTAGTGAGCCACTGCAACACTGACCACTAATTACTAGAATAATAGGCCCACCAGTAGTGAGCCACTGCAACACTGACCCGCTAATTACTAGATTAATAGGCCCACCAGTAGTGAGCCACTGCAACATTGACCCACTAATTACTAGACTAATAGGCCCACCAGTAGTGAACCACTTCAACACTGACCACTAATTACTAGACTAATATGCCCACCAGTACTGAGCCACTGCAATACTGACCCAATAATTACTAGACCAATAGGCCCACCAGTAGTGAGCCACAGCAACACTGACCACTAATTACTAGACTAATAGGTCCACCAGTAGTGAGCCACTGCAAAACTGACCCACTAATTACCAGACTAATAGGCCCACCAGTAGTGAGCCACTGCAACACTGACAACTAATTACTAGACTAATAAGCACACTAGTAGTGAGCCACTGCAACACTGACCACTAATTACTAGACTAATGGGCCCACCAGTAGTGAGCCACTGCAACACTGACCACTAATTACTAGACTAATAGGCCCACCAGTAGTGAGCCACTGCAACACTGACCACTAATTACTAGACTAATAGGCCCACCAGTAGTGAGCCACTGCAACACTGACCACTAATTACTAGACTAATAGGTCCACCAGTAGTGAGCCACTGCAACTCTGCCACTAATTACTAGACTAATATGCCCACCAGCAGTGATCCACTGCAACACTGACCACTAATTACTAGACTAATAGGCCCACCAGTAGTGAGCCACTGCAACACTGACCCACTAATTACTAGACTAATAGGTCCACCAGTAGTGTGCCACTGCAACACTGACCACTAATTACTAGACTAATAGGCCCACCAGTAGTGAGCCACTGCAACACTGACCACTAATTACTAGACTAATAGGCCCACCAGTAGTGTGCCACTGCAACACTGACCACTAATTACTAGACTAATAGGCCCACAAGTAGCGAACCACTGCAACACTGACCCACTAATTACTAGACTAATAGGCCCACCAGTAGTGAGCCACTGCAACACTGACCACTAATTACTAGAGTAATAGGCCCACCAGTAGTGAGCCACTGCAACACTGACCACTAATTACTAGACTAATAGGCCCACCTGTAGTGAGCCACTGCAACACTGACCCGCTAATTACTAGACTAATAGGCCCAACAGTAATGAGCCACTGCAACATTGACCCACTAATTACTAGACTAATAGGCCCACCAGTAGTGAACCACTTCAACACTGACCACTAATTACTAGACCAATATGCCCACCAGTACTGAGCCATTGCAACACTGACCCAGTAATTACTAGACTAATAGGCCCACCAGTAGTGAGACACTGCAATACTGACCCACTAATTACTAGACTAATAGGTCCACCAGTAGTGAGCCACTGCAACACTGACCCACTAATTACTAGACTAATAGGAGCCACTGCAACAATGACCACTAATTACTAGACTAATGGGCCCACCAGTAGTGAGCCACTGCAACACAAACCCACTCATTACTAGACTAATAGGCCCACCAGTAGTGAGCCACTACAACACTGACCACTAATTACTAGACTAATAGGCCCACCAGTAGTGAAGCACTGGAACACTGACCACCAATTACTAGACTAATAGGCCCACCAGTAGTGAGCCACTACAACACTGACCACTAATTACTAGACTAATATGCCCACCAGTAGTGAGCCACTGCAACACTGACCACTAATTACTAGACTAATAGGTCCACCAGTAGTGAGCCACTGCAACACTGACCACTAATTACTAGACTAATAGGTCCACCAGTAGTGAGCCACTGCAACACTGACCACTAATTACTAGACTAATAGGCCCACCAGTTGTGAGCCACTACAACACTGACCACTAATTACTAGACTAATAGGCCCACCAGTAGTGAGCCACTGCAACACTGACCACCAATTACTAGACTAATAGGACCACCAGTAGTGATCCACTGGAACACTGACCACTAATTACTAGACTAATAGGTCCACCAGTAGTGAACCACTTCAACACTGACCACTAATTACTAGACCAATATACCCACCAGTACTGAGCCATTGCAACACTGACCCAGTAATTACTAGACTAATAGGCCCACCACTAGTGAGACACTGCAATACTGACCCACTAATTACTAGACTAATAGGTCCACCAGTAGTGAGCCACTGCAACACTCACCCACTAATTACTAGACTAATAGGCCCACCAGTAGTGAGTCACTGCAACACTGACCACTAATTACTAGACTAATAGGAGCCACTGCAACAATGACCACTAATTACTAGACTAATAGGCCCACCAGTAGTGAGCCACTGCAACACTGACCACTAATTACTAGACTAATAGGCCCACCAGTAGTGAGCCACTGCAACACTGACCACTAATTACTAGAATAATGTGCCCACCATTAGTGAGTCACTGCAACACTAACCACTAATTACTAGACTAATAGGCCCACCAGTAGTGAGCCACTGCAACACTGACCCACTAATTACTAGACTAATAGGCCCAACAGTAGTGAGCCACTGCAACACTGACCACTAATTACTAGACTAATAGGCCCACCAGTAGTGAACCACTGCAACACTGACCACTAATTACTAGACTAATAGGCCCACCAGTAGCGAGCCACTGCAACACTGACCCACTAATTACTAGAGTAATAGGCCCACCAGTAGTGAGCCACTGCAACACTGACCACTAATTACTAGACTAATAGGCCCACCAGTAGTGAACCACTTCAACATTGACCACTAATTACTAGACTAATATGCCCACCAGTACTGAGCCACTGCAACACTGACCCACTAATTAATAGACTAATAGGCCCACTAGTAGTGAGCCACTGCAACACTGACCCACTAATTACTAGACTAATAGGAGCCACTGCAACACTGACCACTAATTACTAGACTAATAGGTCCACCAGTAGTGAGCCACTGCAACACTGACCCACTAATTACTAGACTAATAGGTCCACCAGTAGTGAGCCACTGCAACACTGACCACTAATTACTAGAATAATAGGCCCACCAGTAGTGAGCCACTGCAACACTGACCCGCTAATTACTAGATTAATAGGCCCACCAGTAGTGAGCCACTGCAACACTGACCCACTAATTACTAGACTAATAGGAGCCACTGCAACACTGACCACTAATTACTAGACTAATAGGCCCACCAGTAGTGAGCCACTGCAACACTGACCACTAATTACTAGACTAATAGGCCCACCAGTAGTGAGCCACTGCAACATTGACCCACTAATTACTAGACTAATAGGCCCACCAGTAGTGATCCACTGCAACACTGACCACTAATTACTAGACTAATAGGTCCACCAGAAGTGAGCCACTGCAACACTGACCACTAATTACTAGACTAATATGCCCACCAGTAGTGAGCCACTGCAACACTGACCACTAATTACTAGACTAATAGGCCCACCAGTAGTGAGCCACTGCAACACTGACCACTAATTATTAGACTAATAGGCCCACCAGTAGTGAGCCACTGCAACACTCCCACTAATCACTAGACTAATAGGCCCACCAGTAGTGAGCCACTGCAACACTGACCACTAATTACTAGACTAATAGGCCCACCAGTAGTGAGCCACTGCAACACTGACCACTAATTACTAGACTAATAGGTCCACCAGTAGTGAGCCACTGCAACACTGACCACTAATTACTAGACTAATATGCCCACCATTAGTGAGTCACTGCAACACTGACCACTAATTACTAGACTAATAGGCCCACCAGTAGTGAGCCACTGCAACACTGACCCACTAATTACTAGACTAATAGGCCCACCAGTAGTGAGCCACTGCAACACTGACCACTAATTACTAGACTAATAGGCCCACCAGTAGTGAACCACTGCAACACTGACCACTAATTACTAGACTAATAGGCCCACCAGTAGCGAGCCACTGCAACACTGACCCACTAATTACTAGACTAAAAGGCCCACCAGTAGTGAGCCACTGCAACACTGACCACTAATTACTAGAGTAATAGGCCTATCAGTAGTGAGCCACTGTAACACTGACCACTAATTACTAGACTAATAGGCCCACCAGTAGTGAACCACTTCAACATTGACCACTAATTACTAGACTAATATGCCCACCAGTACTGAGCCACTGCAACACTGACCCACTAATTACTAGACTAATAGGCCCACTAGTAGTGAGCCACTGCAACACTGACCCACTAATTACTAGACTAATAGGAGCCAATGCAACACTGACCACTAATTACTAGACTAATAGGTCCACCAGTAGTGAGCCACTGCAACACTGACCCACTAATTACTAGACTAATAGGTCCACCAGTAGTGAGCCACTGCAACACTGACCACTAATTACTAGAATAATAGGCCCACCAGTAGTGAGCCACTGCAACACTGACCCGCTAATTACTAGATTAATAGGCCCACCAGTAGTGAGCCACTGCAACATTGACCCACTAATTACTAGACTAATAGGCCCACCAGTACTGAGCCACTGCAACACTGACCACTAATTACTAGATTAATAGGCCCACAAGTAGTGAACCACTGCAACACTGACCCGCTAATTACTAGACTAATAGGCCCACCAGTAGTGAGCCACTGCAACACTGACTCACTAATTACTAGACTAATAGGCCCACCAGTAGTGAACCACTTCAACACTGACCACTAATTACTAGACTAATATGCCCACCAGTACTGAGCCACTGCAATACTGACCCAATAATTACTAGACCAATAGGCCCACCAGTAGTGAGCCACTGCAACACTGACCACTAATTACTAGACTAATAGGTCCACCAGTAGTGAGCCACTGCAACACTGACCCAATAATCACTAGACTAATAGGAGCCACTGCAACACTCACCACTAATTACTAGACTAATAGGCCAACAAGTAGTGAGCCACTGCAAAACTGACCCACTAATTACAAGACTAATAGGCCCAACAGTAGTGAGCCACTGCAACACTGACAACTAATTACTAGACTAATAAGCACACTAGTAGTGAGCCACTGCAACACTGACCACTAATTACTAGACTAATGGGCCCACCAGTAGTGAGCCACTGCAACAATGACCACTAATTACTAGACTAATAGGCCCACCAGTAGTGAGCCACTGCAACACTGACCACTAATTACTAGACTAATAGGCCCACCAGTAGTGAGCCACTGCAACACTGACCACTAATTACTAGACTAATAGGTCCACCAGTAGTGAGCCACTGCAACTCTGCCACTAATTACTAGACTAATATGCCCACCAGCAGTGATCCACTGCAACACTGACCACTAATTACTAGACTAATAGGCCCACCAGTAGTGAGCCACTGCAACACTGACCCACTAATTACTAGACTAATAGGCCCACCAGTAGTGTGCCACTGCAACACTGACCACTAATTACTAGACTAATAGGCCCACCAGTAGTGAGCCACTGCAACACTGACCACTAATTACTAGACTAATAGGCCCACCAGTAGTGTGCCACTGCAACACTGACCACTAATTACTAGACTAATAGGCCCACAAGTAGCGAGCCACTGCAACACTGACCCACTAATTACTAGACTAATAGGCCCACCAGTAGTGAGCCACTGCAACACTGACCACTAATTACTAGAGTAATAGGCCCACCAGTAGTGAGCCACTGCAACACTGACCACTAATTACTAGACTAATAGGCCCACCTGTAGTGAGCCACTGCAACACTGACCCGCTAATTACTAGACTAATAGGCCCACCAGTAGTGAACCACTTCAACACTGACCACTAATTACTAGACCAATATGCCCACCAGTACTGAGCCATTGCAACACTGACCCAGTAATTACTAGACTAATAGGCCCACCAGTAGTGAGACACTGCAATACTGACCCACTAATTACTAGACTAATAGGTCCACCAGTAGTGAGCCACTGCAACACTGACCCACTAATTACTAGACTAATAGGAGCCACTGCAACAATGACCACTAATTACTAGACTAATGGGCCCACCAGTAGTGAGCCACTGCAACACAAACCCACTCATTACTAGACTAATAGGCCCACCAGTAGTGAGCCACTACAACACTGACCACTAATTACTAGACTAATAGGCCCACCAGTAGTGAAGCACTGGAACACTGACCACCAATTACTAGACTAATAGGCCCACCAGTAGTGATCCACTGGAACACTGACCACTAATTACTAGACTAATAGGTCCACCAGTAGTGAGCCACTGCAACACTGACCACTAATTACTAGACTAATAGGCCCACCAGTAGTGAGCCACTGCAACACTGACCACTAATTACTAGACTAATAGGCCCACCAGTAGTGAGCCACTACAACACTGACCACTAATTACTAGACTAATAGGCCAACCAGTAGTGAGCCACTGCAACACTGACCACCAATTACTAGACTAATAGGACCACCAGTAGTGATCCACTGGAACACTGACCACTAATTACTAGACTAATAGGTCCACCAGTAATGAACCACTTCAACACTGACCACTAATTACTAGACCAATATGCCCACCAGTACTGAGCCATTGCAACACTGACCCAGTAATTACTAGACTAATAGGCCCACCACTAGTGAGACACTGCAATACTGACCCACTAATTACTAGACTAATAGGTCCACCAGTAGTGAGCCACTGCAACACTCACCCACTAAGTACTAGACTAATAGGCCCACCAGTAGTGAGCCACTGCAACACTGACCACTAATTACTAGACTAATAGGCCCACCAGTAGTGAGTCACTGCAACGCTGACCACTAATTACTAGACTAATAGGAGCCACTGCAACAATGACCACTAATTACTAGACTAATAGGCCCACCAGTAGTGAGCCACTGCAACACTGACCACTAATTACTAGACTAATAGGCCCACCAGTAGTGAGCCACTGCAACACTGACCACTAATTACTAGACTAATAGGCCCACCAGTAGTGACAACACTGACCACTAATTACTAGACTAATAGGCCCACCAGTAGTGAAGCACTGGAACACTGACCACCAATTACTAGACTAATAGGCCCACCAGTAGTGATCCACTGCAACACTGACCACTAATTACTAGACTAATAGGTCCACCAGTAGTGAGCCACTGCAACACTGACCACTAATTACTAGACTAATATGCCCACCAGTAGTGAGCCACTGCAACACTGACCACTAATTACTAGACTAATAGGCCCACCAGTAGTGAGCCACTGCATCACTGACCCACTAATTACTAGACTAATAGGTCCACCAGTAGTGAGCCACTGCAACACTGACCACTAATTACTAGACTAATAGGCCCACCAGTAGTGAGCCACTGCAACACTGACCCACTAATTACTAGACTAATAGGCCCACCAGTAGTGAGCCACTGCAACACTGACCACTAATTACTAGACTAATAGGCCCACCAGTAGTGAGCCACTGCAACACTGACCACTAATTACTAGACTAATAGGCCCACCAGTAGTGAGCCACTGCAACACTGACCACTAATTACTAGACTAATAGGTCCACCAGTAGTGAGCCACTGCAACACTGACCACTAATTACTAGAATAATATGCCCACCATTAGTGAGTCACTGCAACACTGACCACTAATTACTAGACTAATAGGCCCACCAGTAGTGAGCCACTGCAACACTGACCCACTAATTACTAGACTAATAGGCCCACCAGTAGTGAGCCACTGCAACACTGACCACTAATTACTAGACTAATAGGCCCACCAGTAGTGAACCACTGCAACACTGACCACTAATTACTAGACTAATATGCCCACCAGTACTGAGCCACTGCAATACTGACCCAATAATTACTAGACCAATAGGCCCACCAGTAGTGAGCCACTGCAACACTGACCACTAATTACTAGACTAATAGGTCCACCAGTAGTGAGCCATTGCAACACTGACCCAATAATCACTAGACTAATAGGCCCACCACTAGTGAGACACTGCAATACTGACCCACTAATTACTAGACTAATAGGTCCACCAGTAGTGAGCCACTGCAACACTCACCCACTAATTACTAGACTAATAGGCCCACCAGTAGTGAGCCACTGCAACACTGACCACTAATTACTAGACTAATAGGCCCACCAGTAGTGAGTCACTGCAACACTGACCACTAATTACTAGACTAATAGGAGCCACTGCAACAATGACCACTAATTACTAGACTAATAGGCCCACCAGTAGTGAGCCACTGCAACACTGACCACTAATTACTAGACTAATAGGACCACCAGTAGTGAGCCACTGCAACACTGACCACTAATTACTAGACTAATAGGCCCACCAGTAGTGACAACACTGACCACTAATTACTAGACTAATAGGCCCACCAGTAGTGAAGCACTGGAACACTGACCACCAATTACTAGACTAATAGGCCCACCAGTAGTGATCCACTGCAACACTGACCACTAATTACTAGACTAATAGGCCCACAAGTAGCGAGCCACTGCAACACTGACCCACTAATTACTAGACTAATAGGCCCACCAGTAGTGAGCCACTGCAACACTGACCACTAATTACTAGAGTAATAGGCCCACCAGTAGTGAGCCACTGCAACACTGACCACTAATTACTAGACTAATAGGCCCACCTGTAGTGAGCCACTGCAACACTGACCCGCTAATTACTAGACTAATAGGCCCAACAGTAATGAGCCACTGCAACATTGACCCACTAATAACTAGACTAATAGGCCCACCAGTAGTGAGCCACTGCAACACTGACCACTAATTACTAGACTAATAGGCCCACCAGTAGTGAGACACTGCAATACTGACCCACTAATTACTAGACTAATAGGTCCACCAGTAGTGAGCCACTGCAACACTGACCCACTAATTACTAGACTAATAGGAGCCACTGCAACAATGACCACTAATTACTAGACTAATGGGCCCACCAGTAGTGAGCCACTGCAACACAAACCCACTCATTACTAGACTAATAGGCCCACCAGTAGTGAGCCACTACAACACTGACCACTAATTACTAGACTAATAGGCCCACCAGTAGTGAAGCACTGGAACACTGACCACCAATTACTAGACTAATAGGCCCACCAGTAGTGATCCACTGGAACACTGACCACTAATTACTAGACTAATAGGTCCACCAGTAGTGAGCCACTGCAACACTGACCACTAATTACTAGACTAATAGGCCCACCAGTAGTGAGCCACTGCAACACTGACCACTAATTACTAGACTAATAGGCCCACCAGTAGTGAGCCACTACAACACTGACCACTAATTACTAGACTAATATGCCCACCAGTAGTGAGCCACTGCAACACTGACCACTAATTACTAGACTAATAGGCCCACCAGTAGTGAGCCACTGCAACACTGACCACCAATTACTAGACTAATAGGACCACCAGTAGTGATCCACTGGAACACTGACCACTAATTACTAGACTAATAGGTCCACCAGTAATGAACCACTTCAACACTGACCACTAATTACTAGACCAATATGCCCACCAGTACTGAGCCATTGCAACACTGACCCAGTAATTACTAGACTAATAGGCCCACCACTAGTGAGACACTGCAATACTGACCCACTAATTACTAGACTAATAGGTCCACCAGTAGTGAGCCACTGCAACACTCACCCACTAATTACTAGACTAATAGGCCCACCAGTAGTGAGCCACTGCAACACTGACCACTAATTACTAGACTAATAGGCCCACCAGTAGTGAGTCACTGCAACACTGACCACTAATTACTAGACTAATAGGAGCCACTGCAACAATGACCACTAATTACTAGACTAATAGGCCCACCAGTAGTGAGCCACTGCAACACTGACCACTAATTACTAGACTAATAGGCCCACCAGTAGTGAGCCACTGCAACACTGACCACTAATTACTAGACTAATAGGCCCACCAGTAGTGAGTCACTGCAACACTGACCACTAATTACTAGACTAATAGGTCCACCAGTAGTGAGCCACTGCAACACTGACCACTAATTACTAGACTAATATGCCCACCAGTAGTGAGCCACTGCAACACTGACCACTAATTACTAGACTAATAGGCCCACCAGTAGTGAGCCACTGCATCACTGACCCACTAATTACTAGACTAATAGGTCCACCAGTAGTGAGCCACTGCAACACTGACCACTAATTACTAGACTAATAGGCCCACCAGTAGTGAGCCACTGCAACACTGACCCACTAATTACTAGACTAATAGGCCCACCAGTAGTGAGCCACTGCAACACTGACCACTAATTACTAGACTAATAGGCCCACCAGTAGTGAGCCACTGCAACACTGACCACTAATTACTAGACTAATAGGCCCACCAGTAGTGAGCCACTGCAACACTGACCACTAATTACTAGACTAATAGGTCCACCAGTAGTGAGCCACTGCAACACTGACCACTAATTACTAGAATAATATGCCCACCATTAGTGAGTCACTGCAACACTGACCACTAATTACTAGACTAATAGGCCCACCAGTAGTGAGCCACTGCAACACTGACCACTAATTACTAGACTAATAGGCCCACCAGTAGTGAGCCACTGCAACACTGACCCACTAATTACTAGACTAATAGGCCCACCAGTAGTGAGCCACTGCAACACTGACCACTAATTACTAGACTAATAGGCCCACCAGTAGTGAACCACTGCAACACTGACCACTAATTACTAGACTAATAGGCCCACCAGTAGCGAGCCACTGCAACACTGACGCACTAATTACTAGAGTAATAGGCCCACCAGTAGTGAGCCACTGCAACACTGACCACTAATTACTAGACTAATAGGCCCACCAGTAGTGAACCACTTCAACATTGACCACTAATTACTAGACTAATATGCCCACCAGTACTGAGCCACTGCAACACTGACCCACTAATTAATAGACTAATAGGCCCACTAGTAGTGAGCCACTGCAACACTGACCCACTAATTACTAGACTAATAGGAGCCACTGCAACACTGACCACTAATTACTAGACTAATAGGTCCACCAGTAGTGAGCCACTGCAACACTGACCCACTAATTACTAGACTAATAGGTCCACCAGTAGTGAGCCACTGCAACACTGACCACTAATTACTAGAATAATAGGCCCACCAGTAGTGAGCCACTGCAACACTGACCCGCTAATTACTAGATTAATAGGCCCACCAGTAGTGAGCCACTGCAACATTGACCCACTAATTACTAGACTAATAGGCCCACCAGTAGTGATCCACTGCAACACTGACCACTAATTACTAGACTAATAGGTCCACCAGAAGTGAGCCACTGCAACACTGACCACTAATTACTAGACTAATATGCCCACCAGTAGTGAGCCACTGCAACACTGACCACTAATTACTAGACTAATAGGCCCACCAGTAGTGAGCCACTGCAACACTGACCACTAATTACTAGACTAATAGGCCCACCAGTAGTGAGCCACTGCAACACTCCCACTAATCACTAGACTAATAGGCCCACCAGTAGTGAGACACTGCAACACTGACCACTAATTACTAGACTAATATGCCCACCATTAGTGAGTCACTGCAACACTGACCACTAATTACTAGACTAATAGGCCCACCATTAGTGAGCCACTGCAACACTGACCCACTAATTACTAGACTAATAGGCCCACCAGTAGTGAGCCACTGCAACACTGACCACTAATTACTAGACTAATAGGCCCACCAGTAGTGAACCACTGCAACACTGACCACTAATTACTAGACTAATAGGCCCACCAGTAGCGAGCCACTGCAACACTGACCCACTAATTACTAGACTAAAAGGCCCACCAGTAGTGAGCCACTGCAACACTGACCACTAATTACTAGAGTAATAGGCCCACCAGTAGTGAGCCACTGCAACACTGACCACTAATTACTAGACTAATAGGCCCACCAGTAGTGAACCACTTCAACATTGACCACTAATTACTAGACTAATATGCCCACCAGTACTGAGCCACTGCAACACTGACCCACTAATTACTAGACTAATAGGCCCACTAGTAGTGAGCCACTGCAACACTGACCCACTAATTACTAGACTAATAGGAGCCACTGCAACACTGGCCACTAATTACTAGACTAATAGGTCCACCAGTAGTGAGCCACTGCAACACTGACCCACTAATTACTAGACTAATAGGTCCACCAGTAGTGAGCCACTGCAACACTGACCACTAATTACTAGAATAATAGGCCCACCAGTAGTGAGCCACTGCAACACTGACCCGCTAATTACTAGATTAATAGGCCCACCAGTAGTGAGCCACTGCAACATTGACCCACTAATTACTAGACTAATAGGCCCACCAGTAGTGAACCACTTCAACACTGACCACTAATTACTAGACTAATATGCCCACCAGTACTGAGCCACTGCAATACTGACCCAATAATTACTAGACCAATAGGCCCACCAGTAGTGAGCCACTGCAACACTGACCACTAATTACTAGACTAATAGGTCCACCAGTAGTGAGCCATTGCAACACTGACCCAATAATCACTAGACTAATAGGCCCACCACTAGTGAGACACTGCAATACTGACCCACTAATTACTAGACTAATAGGTCCACCAGTAGTGAGCCACTGCAACACTCACCCACTAATTACTAGACTAATAGGCCCACCAGTAGTGAGCCACTGCAACACTGACCACTAATTACTAGACTAATAGGCCCACCAGTAGTGAGTCACTGCAACACTGACCACTAATTACTAGACTAATAGGAGCCACTGCAACAATGACCACTAATTACTAGACTAATAGGCCCACCAGTAGTGAGCCACTGCAACACTGACCACTAATTACTAGACTAATAGGCCCACCAGTAGTGAGCCACTGCAACACTGACCACTAATTACTAGACTAATAGGCCCACCAGTAGTGACAACACTGACCACTAATTACTAGACTAATAGGCCCACCAGTAGTGAAGCACTGGAACACTGACCACCAATTACTAGACTAATAGGCCCACCAGTAGTGAAGCACTGGAACACTGACCACCAATTACTAGACTAATAGGCCCACCAATAGTGAGCCACTGCAACACTGACCACTAATTACTAGACTAATAGGTCCACCAGTAGTGAGCCACTGCAACACTGACCACTAATTACTAGACTAATATGCCCACCAGTAGTGAGCCACTGCAACACTGACCACTAATTACTAGACTAATAGGCCCACCAGTAGTGAGCCACTGCATCACTGACCCACTAATTACTAGACTAATAGGTCCACCAGTAGTGAGCCACTGCAACACTGACCACTAATTACTAGACTAATAGGCCCACCAGTAGTGAGCCACTGCAACACTGACCCACTAATTACTAGACTAATAGGCCCACCAGTAGTGAGCCACTGCAACACTGACCACTAATTACTAGACTAATAGGCCCACCAGTAGTGAGCCACTGCAACACTGACCACTAATTACTAGACTAATAGGCCCACCAGTAATGAGCCATTGCAACACTGACCCACTAATTACTAGACTAATATGCCCACCAGTAGTGAACCACTGCAACACTGACCACTAATTACTAGACCAATATGCCCACCAGTACTGAGCCATTGCAACACTGACCCAGTAATTACTAGACTAATAGGCCCACCAGTAGTGAGACACTGCAATACTGACCCACTAATTACTAGACTAATAGGTCCACCAGTAGTGAGCCACTGCAACACTGACCCACTAATTACTAGACTAATAGGAGCCACTGCAACAATGACCACTAATTACTAGACTAATGGGCCCACCAGTAGTGAGCCACTGCAACACAAACCCACTCATTACTAGACTAATAGGCCCACCAGTAGTGAGCCACTACAACACTGACCACTAATTACTAGACTAATAGGCCCACCAGTAGTGAAGCACTGGAACACTGACCACCAATTACTAGACTAATAGGCCCACCAGTAGTGATCCACTGGAACACTGACCACTAATTACTAGACTAATAGGTCCACCAGTAGTGAGCCACTGCAACACTGACCACTAATTACTAGACTAATAGGTCCACCAGTAGTGAGCCACTGCAACACTGACCACTAATTACTAGACTAATAGGCCCACCAGTAGTGAGCCACTACAACACTGACCACTAATTACTAGACTAATAGGCCCACCAGTAGTGAGCCACTGCAACACTGACCCACTAATTACTAGACTAATAGGTCCACCAGTAGTGAGCCACTGCAACACTGACCACTAATTACTAGAATAATAGGCCCACCAGTAGTAAGCCACTGCAACACTGACCCGCTAATTACTAGATTAATAGGCCCACCAGTAGTGAGCCACTGCAACATTGACCCAGTAATTACTAGACTAATAGGCCCACAGGTAGTGAACCACTTCAACACTGACCACTAATTACTAGACTAATATGCCCACCAGTACTGAGCCACTGCAATACTGACCCAATAATTACTAGACCAATAGGCCCACCAGTAGTGAGCCACTGCAACACTGACCACTAATTACTAGACTAATAGGTCCACCAGTAGTGAGCCACTGCAACACTGACACAATAATCACTAGACTAATAGGAGCCACTGCAACACTGACCACTAATTACTAGACTAATAGGCACACAAGTAGTGAGCCACTGCAAAACTGACCCACTAATTACCAGACTAATAGGCCCACCAGTAGTGAGCCACTGCAACACTGACAACTAATTACTAGACTAATAAGCCCACCAGTAGTGAGCCACTGCAACACTGACCACTAATTACTAGACTAATAGGCCCACCAGTAGTGAAGCAGTGGAACACTGACCACTAATTACTAGACTAATAGACCCACCAGTAGTGAGCCACTGCAACACTGACCACTAATTACTAGACTAATAGGCCCACCAGTAGTGAGCCACTGCAACACTGACCACTAATTACTAGACTAATAGGCCCACCAGTAGTGAGCCACTGCAACACTGACCACTAATTACTAGACTAATAGGTCCACCAGTAGTGAGCCACTGCAACTCTGCCACTAATTACTAGACTAATATGCCCACCAGCAGTGATCCACTGCAACACTGACCACTAATTACTAGACTAATAGGCCCAACAGTAGTGAGCCACTGCAACACTGACCCACTAATTACTAGACTAATAGGCCCACCAGTAGTGAGCCACTGCAACACTGACCACTAATTACTAGACTAATAGGCCCCCCAGTAGTGAGCCACTGCAACACTGACCACTAATTACTAGACTAATAGGCCCACCAGTAGTGAGCCACCGCAACACTGACCCACTAATTACTACACTAATAGGTCCAACAGTAGTGAGCCACTGCAACACTGACCACTAATTACTAGACTAATATGCCCACCAGTAGTGAGCCACTGCAACACTGACCACTAATTACTAGACTAATAGGCCCACCAGTAGTGAGCCACTGCAACACTGACCACTAATTACTAGACTAATAGGCCCACCAGTAGTGAACCACTTCAACACTGACCACTAATTACTAGACTAATAGGTCCACCAGTAGTGAGCCACTGCAACACTGACCACTAATTACTAGACTAATAGGCCCACCAGTAGTGTGCCACTGCAACACTGACCACTAATTACTAGACTAATATGCCCACCAGCAGTGAGCCACTGCAACACTGACTCACTAATTACTAGACTAATATGCCCACCAGCAGTGAGCCACTGCAACACTGACTCACTAATTACTAGACTAATAGGCCCACCAGTAGTGTGCCACTGCAACACTGACCTCTAATTACTAGACTAATAGGCCCACCAGTAGTGAACCACTGCAACACTGACCACTAATTACTAGACTAATAGGCCCACCAGTAGTGAACCACTTCAACACTGACCACTAATTACTAGACTAATAGGCCCACCAGTAGTGAGCCACTGCAACACTGACCTCTAATTACTAGACTAATAGGCCCACCAGTAGTGAACCACTGCAACACTGACCACTAATTACTAGACTAATAGGCCCACCAGTAGTGAACCACTTCAACACTGACCACTAATTACTAGACTAATAGGTCCACCAGTAGTGAGCCACTGCAACACTGACCACTAATTACTAGACTAATAGGCCCACCAGTAGTGTGCCACTGCAACACTGACCACTAATTACTAGACTAATAGGCCCACCAGTAGTGAGCCACTGCAACACTGACCACTAATTACTAGACTAATAGGCCCACCAGTAGTGAATCACTGCAACACTGACCACTAATTACTAGACTAATAGGCCCACCAGTAGTGAGCCACTGCAAC
Organism: Cladorhizidae sp. MBARI D1340-BT2; assembly: GCA_028752905.1. Classification (NCBI taxonomy): domain Eukaryota; kingdom Metazoa; phylum Porifera; class Demospongiae; order Poecilosclerida; family Cladorhizidae; species Cladorhizidae sp. MBARI D1340-BT2. The sequence goes on from JAQNBH010000137.1 coordinate 112,893, forward strand.
ACTGACCACTAATAACTACACTAATAGGCCCACCAGTAGTGAACCACTTCAACACTGACCACTAATTAATAGACTAATAGGCCCACCAGTAGGGAGCCACTGCAACACAAACCCACTAATTACTAGACTAATAGGCCCACCAGTAGTGAGCCACTGCAACACTGACCACTAATTACTAGACTAATAGGCCCACCAGTAGTGATCCACTGCAACACTGACCACTAATTACTAGACTAATAGGTCCACCAGAAGTGAGCCACTGCAACACTGACCACTAATTACTAGACTAATATGCCCACCAGTAGTGAGCCACTGCAACACTGACCACTAATTACTAGACTAATAGGCCAACCAGTAGTGAGCCACTGCAACACTGACCACTAATTACTAGACTAATAGGCCCACCAGTAGTGAGCCACTGCAACACTCCCACTAATCACTAGACTAATAGGCCCACCAGTAGTGAGCCACTGCAACACTGACCACTAATTACTAGACTAATAGGCCCACCAGTAGTGAGCCACTGTAACACTGACCACTAATTACTAGACTAATAGGCCCACCAGTAGTGAGCCACTGCAACACTGACCACTAATCACTAGACTAATAGGTCCACCAGTAGTGAGCCACTGCAACACTGACCACTAATTACTAGACTAATATGCCCACCATTAGTGAGTCACTGCAACACTGACCACTAATTACTAGACTAATAGGCCCACCAGTAGTGAGCCACTGCAACACTGACCCACTAATTACTAGACTAATAGGCCCACCAGTAGTGAGCCACTGCAACACTGACCCACTAATTACTAGACTAATAGGCCCACCAGTAGTGAGCCACTGCAACACTGACCACTAATTACTAGACTAATAGGCCCACCAGTAGTGAACCACTGCAACACTGACCACTAATTACTAGACTAATAGGCCCACCAGTAGCGAGCCACTGCAACACTGACCCACTAATTACTAGACTAAAAGGCCCACCAGTAGTGAGCCACTGCAACACTGACCACTAATTACTAGACTAATAGGCCCACCAGTAGTGAGCCACTGCAACACTGACCACTAATTACTAGACTAATAGGCCCACCAGTAGTGAGCCACTGCAACACTGACCACTAATTACTAGACTAAAAGGCCCACCAGTAGTGAGCCACTGCAACACTGACCACTAATTACTAGACTAATAGGCCCACCAGTAGTGAGCCACTGCAACACTGACCACTAATTACTAGAGTAATAGGCCCACCAGTAGTGAGCCACTGCAACACTGACCACTAATTACTAGACTAATAGGCCCACCAGTAGTGAACCACTTCAACATTGACCACTAATTACTAGACTAATATGCCCACCAGTACTGAGCCAATGCAACACTGACCCACTAATTAATAGACTAATAGGCCCACTAGTAGTGAGCCACTGCAACACTGACCCACTAATTACTAGACTAATAGGAGCCACTGCAACACTGACCACTAATTACTAGACTAATAGGTCCACCAGTAGTGAGCCACTGCAACACTGACCACTAATTACTAGAATAATAGGCCCACCAGTAGTGAGCCACTGCAACACTGACCCGCTAATTACTAGACTAATAGGTCCACCAGTAGTGAGCCACTGCAACACTGACCACTAATTACTAGACTAATAGGTCCACCAGTAGTGAGCCACTGCAACACTGACCACTAATTACTAGATTAATAGGCCCACCAGTAGTGAGCCACTGCAACATTGACCCACTAATTACTAGACTAATAGGTCCACCAGTAGTGAGCCACTGCAACACTGACCCGCTAATTACTAGACTAATAGGCCCAACAGTAGTGAGCCACTGCAACACTGACCACTAATTACTAGACTAATAGGCCCACCAGTAGTGAGCCACTGCAACACTGACCCACTAATTACTAGACTAATAGGCCCACCAGTAGTGAGCCACTGCAACACTGACCCACTAATTACTAGAATAATAGGCCCACCAGTAGTGAGCCACTGCAACACTTATTCACTAATTACTAGACTAATAGGCCCACCAGTAGTGAGCCACTGCAACACTGACCACTAACTACTAGACTAATAGGCCCACCAGTAGTGAGCCACTGCAACACTGACAACTAATTACTAGACTAATAGGCCCACCAGTAGTGAGCCACTGCAACACTGACCATTAATTACTAGACTAATAGGCCCGCCAGTAGTGAAGCAGTGGAACACTGACCACTAATTACTAGACTAATAGGCCCATCAGTAGTGAAGCAGTGGAACACTGACCACTAATTACTAGACTAATAGGCCCACCAGTAGTGAGCCACTGCAACACTGACCACTAATTACTAGACTAATAGGCCCACCAGTAGTGAGCCACTGCAACACTGACCACTAATTACTATACTAATAGGCCCACCAGTAGTGAGCCACTGCAACACTGACCACTAATTACTAGACTAATAGGCCCACCAGTAGTAAGCCACTGCAACACTGACCACTAATTACTAGACTAATAGGCCCACCAGTAGTGAGCCACTGCAACACTGACCCACTAATTACTAGACTAATGGGCCCACCAGTAGTGAGCCACTGCAACACTGACCACTAATTACTAGACTAATAGGCCCACCAGTAGTGAGTCACTGCAACACTGACCACTAATTACTAGAGTAATAGGCCCACCAGTAGTGAACCACAGCAACACTGACCACTAATTACTAGACTAATAGGTCAACCAATAGTGAGCCACTGCAACACTGACCCACTAATTACTAGACTAATAGGCCCACCAGTAGTGAGCCACTGCATCACTGACCCACTAATTACTAGACTAATAGGCCCACCAGTAGTGAGCCACTGCAACACTGACCCACTAATTACTAGACTAATAGGCCCACCAGTAGTGAACCACATCAACACTGACCACTAATTACTAGACTAATAGGCCCACTAGTAGTGAGCCACTGCAACACTGACCCACTAATTACTAGACTAATATGCCCACCAGTACTGAGCCACTGCAACACTGACCCACTAATTACTAGACTAATAGGCCCACCAGTAGTGAGCCACTGCATCACTGACCCACTAATTACTAGACTAATAGGTCCACCAGTAGTGAGCCACTGCAACACTGACCCACTAATTGCTAGACTAAAAGGAGCCACTGCAACACTGACCACTAATTACTAGACTAATAGGCCCACCAGTAGTGAACCACATCAACACTGACCACTAATTACTAGACTAATAGGCCCACCAGTAGTGAGCCACTGCAACACTGACCCACTAATTACTAGACTAATATGCCCACCAGTACTGAGCCACTGCAACACTGACCCACTAATTACTAGACTAATAGGCCCACCAGTAGTGAGCCACTGCAACACTGACCCACTAATTACTAGACTAATAGTTCCATCAGTAGTGAGCCACTGCAACACTGACCACTAATTACTAGATAATAGGCCCACCAGTAGTGAGCCACTGGAACACTGACCTGCTAATTACTAGATTAATAGGCCCACCAGTATTGAGCAACTGCAACATTGACCCACTAATTACTAGACTAATAGGCCCACCAGTAGTGAACCACTTCAACACTGACCACTAATTACTAGACTAATATGCCCACCAGTACTGAGCCACTGCAATACTGACCCAATAATTACTAGACCAATAGGCCCACCAGTAGTGAGCCACTGCAACACTGACCACTAATTACTAGACTAATAGGTCCACCAGTAGTGAGCCACTGCAACACTGACCACTAATTACTAGAATAATAGGCCCACCAGTAGTAAGCCACTGCAACACTGACCCGCTAATTACTAGATTAATAGGCCCACCAGTAGTGAGCCACTGCAACATTGACCCACTAATTACTAGACTAATAGGCCCACAGGTAGTGAACCACTTCAACACTGACCACTAATTACTAGACTAATATGCCCACCAGTACTGAGCCACTGCAATACTGACCCAATAATTACTAGACCAATAGGCCCACCAGTAGTGAGCCACTGCAACACTGACCACTAATTACTAGACTAATAGGTCCACCAGTAGTGAGCCACTGCAACACTGACACAATAATCACTAGACTAATAGGAGCCACTGCAACACTGACCACTAATTACTAGACTAATAGGCCCACAAGTAGTGAGCCACTGCAAAACTGACCCACTAATTACCAGACTAATAGGCCCACCAGTAGTGAGCCACTGCAACACTGACAACTAATTACTAGACTAATAAGTCCACCAGTAGTGAGCCACTGCAACACTGACCACTAATTACTAGACTAATAGGCCCACCAGTAGTGAGCCACCGCAACACTGACCCACTAATTACTACACTAATAGGTCCAACAGTAGTGAGCCACTGCAACACTGACCACTAATTACTAGACTAATATGCCCACCAGTAGTGAGCCACTGCAACACTGACCACTAATTACTAGACTAATAGGCCCACCAGTAGTGAGCCACTGCAACACTGACCACTAATTACTAGACTAATAGGCCCACCAGTAGTGAACCACTTCAACACTGACCACTAATTACTAGACTAATAGGTCCACCAGTAGTGAGCCACTGCAACACTGACCACTAATTACTAGACTAATAGGCCCACCAGTAGTGTGCCACTGCAACACTGACCACTAATTACTAGACTAATATGCCCACCAGCAGTGAGCCACTGCAACACTGACTCACTAATTACTAGACTAATAGGCCCACCAGTAGTGAGCCACTGCAACACTGACCTCTAATTACTAGACTAATAGGCCCACCAGTAGTGAACCACTGCAACACTGACCACTAATTACTAGACTAATAGGCCCACCAGTAGTGAACCACTTCAACACTGACCACTAATTACTAGACTAATAGGTCCACCAGTAGTGAGCCACTGCAACACTGACCACTAATTACTAGACTAATAGGCCCACCAGTAGTGTGCCACTGCAACACTGACCACTAATTACTAGACTAATATGCCCACCAGTAGTGAGCCACTGCAACACTGACCACTAATTACTAGACTAATAGGCCCACCAGTAGTGAGCCACTGCAACACTGACCACTAATTACTAGACTAATAGGCCCACCAGTAGTGAACCACTTCAACATTGACCACTAATTACTAGACTAATATGCCCACCAGTACTGAGCCACTGCAACACTGACCCACTAATTAATAGACTAATAGGCCCACTAGTAGTGAGCCACTGCAACACTGACCCACTAATTACTAGACTAATAGGAGCCACTGCAACACTGACCACTAATTACTAGACTAATAGGTCCACCAGTAGTGAGCCACTGCAACACTGACCCACTAATTACTAGACTAATAGGTCCACCAGTAGTGAGCCACTGCAACACTGACCACTAATTACTAGAATAATAGGCCTACCAGTAGTGAGCCACTGCAACACTGACCCGCTAATTACTAGATTAATAGGTCCACCAGTAGTGAGCCACTGCAACACTGACCCGCTAATTACTAGACTAATAGGCCCAACAGTAGTGAGCCACTGCAACACTGACCACTAATTACTAGACTAATAGGCCCACCAGTAGTGAGCCACTGCAACACTGACCCACTAATTACTAGACTAATAGGCCCACCAGTAGTGAGCCACTGCAATACTGACCCACTAATTACTAGAATAATAGGCCCACCAGTAGTGAGCCACTGCAACACTTATTCACTAATTACTAGACTAATAGGCCCACCAGTAGTGAGCCACTGCAACACTGACCACTAACTACTAGACTAATAGGCCCACCAGTAGTGAGCCACTGCAACACTGACAACTAATTACTAGACTAATAGGCCCACCAGTAGTGAGCCACTGCAACACTGACCATTAATTACTAGACTAATAGGCCCGCCAGTAGTGAAGCAGTGGAACACTGACCACTAATTACTAGACTAATAGGCCCACCAGTAGTGAGCCACTGCAACACTGACCACTAATTACTAGACTAATAGGCCCACCAGTAGTGAGCCACTGCAACACTGACCACTAATTACTATACTAATAGGCCCACCAGTAGTGAGCCACTGCAACACTGACCACTAATTACTAGACTAATAGGCCCACCAGTAGTAAGCCACTGCAACACTGACCACTAATTACTAGACTAATAGGCCCACCAGTAGTGAGCCACTGCAACACTGACCCACTAATTACTAGACTAATGGGCCCACCAGTAGTGAGCCACTGCAACACTGACCACTAATTACTAGACTAATAGGCCCACCAGTAGTGAGTCACTGCAACACTGACCACTAATTACTAGAGTAATAGGCCCACCAGTAGTGAACCACAGCAACACTGACCACTAATTACTAGACTAATAGGTCAACCAATAGTGAGCCACTGCAACACTGACCCACTAATTACTAGACTAATAGGCCCACCAGTAGTGAGCCACTGCATCACTGACCCACTAATTACTAGACTAATAGGCCCACCAGTAGTGAGCCACTGCAACACTGACCACTAATTACTAGACTAATAGGCACACCAGTAGTGAGCCACTGCAACACTGACCACTAATTACTAGACTAATAGGCCCACCAGTAGTGAACCACATCAACACTGACCACTAATTACTAGACTAATAGGTCCACCAGTAGTGAGCCACTGCAACACTGACCCACTAATTACTAGACTAATATGCCCACCAGTACTGAGCCACTGCAACACTGACCCACTAATTACTAGACTAATAGGCCCACCAGTAGTGAGCCACTGCATCACTGACCCACTAATTACTAGACTAATAGGTCCACCAGTAGTGAGCCACTGCAACACTGACCCACTAATTACTAGACTAAAAGGAGCCACTGCAACACTGACCACTAATTACTAGACTAATAGGTCCACCAGTAGTGAGCCACTGCAACACTGACCCACTAATTACTAGACTAATAGGTCCATCAGTAGTGAGCCACTGCAACACTGACCACTAATTACTAGATAATAGGCCCACCTGTAGTGAGCCACTGCAACACTGACCCGCTAATTACTAGATTAATAGGCCCACCAGTATTGAGCAACTGCAACATTGACCCACTAATTACTAGACTAATAGGCCCACCAGTAGTGAACCACTTCAACACTGACCACTAATTACTAGACTAATATTCCCACCAGTACTGAGCCACTGCAATACTGACCCAATAATTACTAGACCAATAGGCCCACCAGTAGTGAGCCACTGCAACACTGACCACTAATTACTAGACTAATAGGTCCACCAGTAGTGAGCCACTGCAACACTGACCCACTAATTACTAGACTAATAGGTCCACCAGTAGTGAGCCACTGCAACACTGACCACTAATTACTAGAATAATAGGCCCACCAGTAGTAAGCCACTGCAACACTGTCCCGCTAATTACTAGATTAATAGGCCCACCAGTAGTGAGCCACTGCAACATTGACCCACTAATTACTAGACTAATAGGCCCACAGGTAGTGAACCACTTCAACACTGACCACTAATTACTAGACTAATATGCCCACCAGTACTGAGCCACTGCAATACTGACCCAATAATTACTAGACCAATAGGCCCACCAGTAGTGAGCCACTGCAACACTGACCACTAATTACTAGACTAATAGGTCCACCAGTAGTGAGCCACTGCAACACTGACACAATAATTACTAGACTAATAGGTCCACCAGTAGTGAGCCACTGCAACACTGACCACTAATTACTAGACTAATAGGCCAACCAGTAGTGAGCCACTGCAACACTGACCACTAATTACTAGACTAATAGGCCCACCAGTAGTGAGCCACTGCAACACTCCCACTAATCACTAGACTAATAGGCCCACCAGTAGTGAGCCACTGCAACACTGACCACTAATTACTAGACTAATAGGCCCACCAGTAGTGAGCCACTGCAACACTGACCACTAATTACTAGACTAATAGGTCCACCAGTAGTGAGCCACTGCAACACTGACCCACTAATTACTAGACTAATAGGCCCACCAGTAGTGAGCCACTGTAACACTGACCCCTAATTACTAGACTAATAGGCCCACCAGTAGTGAGCCACTGCAACACTGACCACTAATTACTAGACTAATATGCCCACCATTAGTGAGTCACTGCAACACTGACCACTAATTACTAGACTAATAGGCCCACCAGTAGTGAGCCACTGCAACACTGACCCACTAATTACTAGACTAATAGGCCCACCAGTAGTGAGCCACTGCAACACTGACCACTAATTACTAGACTAATAGGCCCACCAGTAGTGAACCACTGCAACACTGACCACTAATTACTAGACTAATAGGCCCACCAGTAGCGAGCCACTGCAACACTGACCCACTAATTACTAGACTAATAGGCCCACAGGTAGTGAACCACTTCAACACTGACCACTAATTACTAGACTAATATGCCCACCAGTACTGAGCCACTGCAATACTGACCCAATAATTACTAGACCAATAGGCCCACCAGTAGTGAGCCACTGCAACACTGACCACTAATTACTAGACTAATAGGTCCACCAGTAGTGAGCCACTGCAACACTGACACAATAATTACTAGACTAATAGGTCCACCAGTAGTGAGCCACTGCAACACTGACCACTAATTACTAGACTAATAGGCCAACCAGTAGTGAGCCACTGCAACACTGACCACTAATTACTAGACTAATAGGCCCACCAGTAGTGAGCCACTGCAACACTCCCACTAATCACTAGACTAATAGGCCCACCAGTAGTGAGCCACTGCAACACTGACCACTAATTACTAGACTAATAGGCCCACCAGTAGTGAGCCACTGTAACACTGACCCCTAATTACTAGACTAATAGGCCCACCAGTAGTGAGCCACTGCAACACTGACCACTAATTACTAGACTAATAGGTCCACCAGTAGTGAGCCACTGCAACACTGACCCACTAATTACTAGACTAATAGGCCCACCAGTAGTGAGCCACTGTAACACTGACCCCTAATTACTAGACTAATAGGCCCACCAGTAGTGAGCCACTGCAACACTGACCACTAATTACTAGACTAATATGCCCACCATTAGTGAGTCACTGCAACACTGACCACTAATTACTAGACTAATAGGCCCACCAGTAGTGAGCCACTGCAACACTGACCCACTAATTACTAGACTAATAGGCCCACCAGTAGTGAGCCACTGCAACACTGACCACTAATTACTAGACTAATAGGCCCACCAGTAGTGAACCACTGCAACACTGACCACTAATTACTAGACTAATAGGCCCACCAGTAGCGAGCCACTGCAACACTGACCCACTAATTACTAGACTAAAAGGCCCACCAGTAGTGAGCCACTGCAACACTGACCACTAATTACTAGAGTAATAGGCCCACCAGTAGTGAGCCACTGCAACACTGACCACTAATTACTAGACTAATAGGCCCACCAGTAGTGAACCACTTCAACATTGACCACTAATTACTAGACTAATATGCCCACCAGTACTGAGCCACTGCAACACTGACCCACTAATTAATAGACTAATAGGCCCACTAGTAGTGAGCCACTGCAACACTGACCCACTAATTACTAGACTAATAGGAGCCACTGCAACACTGACCACTAATTACTAGACTAATAGGTCCACCAGTAGTGAGCCACTGCAACACTGACCCACTAATTACTAGACTAATAGGTCCACCAGTAGTGAGCCACTGCAACACTGACCACTAATTACTAGAATAATAGGCCCACCAGTAGTGAGCCACTGCAACACTGACCCGCTAATTACTAGATTAATAGGCCCACCAGTAGTGAGCCACTGCAACATTGACCCACTAATTACTAGACTAATAGGTCCACCAGTAGTGAGCCACTGCAACACTGACCCGCTAATTACTAGACTAATAGGCCCAACAGTAGTGAGCCACTGCAACACTGACCACTAATTACTAGACTAATAGGCCCACCAGTAGTGAGCCACTGCAACACTGACCCACTAATTACTAGACTAATAGGCCCACCAGTAGTGAGCCACTGCAACACTGACCCACTAATTACTAGACTAATAGGCCCACCAGTAGTGAGCCACTGCAACACTGACAACTAATTACTAGACTAATAGGCCCACCAGTAGTGAGCCACTGCAACACTGACCACTAATTACTAGAATAATAGGCCCACCAGTAGTGAGCCACTGCAACACTTATTCACTAATTACTAGACTAATAGGCCCACCAGTAGTGAGCCACTGCAACACAGACCACTAACTACTAGACTAATAGGCCCACCAGTAGTGAGCCACTGCCACACTGACAACTAATTACTAGACTAATAGGCCCACCAGTAGTGAGCCACTGCAACACTGACCATTAATTACTAGACTAATAGGCCCGCAAGTAGTGAAGCAGTGGAACACTGACCACTAATTACTAGACTAATAGGCCCACCAGTAGTAAGCCACTGCAACACTGACCACTAATTACTAGAGTAATAGGCCCACCAGTAGTGAACCACAGCAACACTGACCACTAATTACTAGACTAATAGGTCAACCAATAGTGAGCCACTGCAACACTGACCCACTAATTACTAGACTAATAGGCCCACCAGTAGTGAGCCACTGCATCACTGACCCACTAATTACTAGACTAATAGGCCCACCAGTAGTGAGCCACTGCAACACTGACCACTAATTACTAGACTAATAGGTCCACCAGTAGTGAGCCACTGCAACACTGACCCACTAATTAATAGACTAAAAGGAGCCACTGCAACACTGACCACTAATTACTAGATTAATAGGCACACCAGTAGTGAGCTACTGCAACACTGACCACTAATTACTAGACTAATAAGCCCACCAGTAGTGAGCCACTGCAACACTGACCACTAATTACTAGACTAATAGGTCCACCAGTAGTGAGCCACTGCAACACTGACCCACTAATTACTAGACTAATAGGTCCATCAGTAGTGAGCCACTGCAACACTGACCACTAATTACTAGATAATAGGCCCACCAGTAGTGAGCCACTGCAACACTGACCCGCTAATTACTAGATTAATAGGCCCACCAGTATTGAGCAACTGCAACATTGACCCACTAATTACTAGACTAATAGGCCCACCAGTAGTGAACCACTTCAACACTGACCACTAATTACTAGACTAATATGCCCACCAGTACTGAGCCACTGCAATACTGACCCAATAATTACTAGACCAATAGGCCCACCAGTAGTGAGCCACTGCAACACTGACCACTAATTACTAGACTAATAGGCCCACCAGTAGTGAGCCACTGCAACATTGACCCACTAATTACTAGACTAATAGGCCCACAGGTAGTGAACCACTTCAACACTGACCACTAATTACTAGATTAATATGCCCACCAGTACTGAGCCACTGCAATACTGACCCAATAATTACTAGACCAATAGGCCCACCAGTAGTGAGCCACTGCAACACTGACCACTAATTACTAGACTAATAGGTCCACCAGTAGTGAGCCACTGCAACACTGACACAATAATCACTAGACTAATAGGAGCCACTGCAACACTGACCACTAATTACTAGACTAATAGGCCCACCAGTAGTGAGCCACTGCAAAACTGACCCACTAATTACCAGACTAATAGGCCCACCAGTAGTGAGCCACTGCAACACTGACCCACTAATTACTAGACTAATAAGCACACTAGTAGTGAGCCACTGCAACACTGACCACTAATTACTAGACTAATAGGCCCACAAGTAGTGAGCCACTGCAACACTGACCCACTAATTACTAGACTAATAAGCCCACCAGTAGTGAGCCACTGCAACACTGACCACTAATTACTAGACTAATAGGCCCACCAGTAGTGAGCCACTGCAACACTGACCCACTAATTACTAGACTAATAGGCCCACCAGTAGTGAGCCACTGCAGCACTGACCACTAATTACTAGACTAATAGGTCCACCAGTAGTGAGCCACTGCAACACTGACCCACTAATTACTAGACTAATAGGTCCACCAGTAGTGAGCCACTGCAACACTGACCACTAATTACTAGAATAATAGGCCCACCAGTAGTAAGCCACTGCAACACTGACCCGCTAATTACTAGATTAATAGGCCCACCAGTAGTGAGCCACTGCAACATTGACCCACTAATTACTAGACTAATAGGCCCACAGGTAGTGAACCACTTCAACACTGACCACTAATTACTAGACTAATATGCCCACCAGTACTGAGCCACTGCAATACTGACCCAATAATTACTAGACCAATAGGCCCACCAGTAGTGAGCCACTGCAACACTGACCACTAATTACTAGACTAATAGGTCCACCAGTAGTGAGCCACTGCAACACTGACACAATAATCACTAGACTAATAGGAGCCACTGCAACACTGACCACTAATTACTAGACTAATAGGCCCACCAGTAGTGAACCACTGCAACACTGACCACTAATTACTAGACTAATAGGCCCACCAGTAGTGAGCCACTGCAACACTGACCACTAATTACTAGACTAATAGGCCCACCAGTAGTGAAGCAGTGGAACACTGACCACAAATTACTAGACTAATAGACCCACCAGTAGTGAACCACTGCAACACTGACCACTAATTACTAGACTAATAGGCCCACCAGTAGTGAGCCACTGCAACACTGACCACTAATTACTAGACTAATAGGCCCACCAGTAGTGAAGCAGTGGAACACTGACCACAAATTACTAGACTAATAGGCCCACCAGTAGTGAACCACTGCAACACTGACCACTAATTACTAGACTAATAGGCACACCAGTAGTGAGCCACTGCAACACTGACCACTAATTACTAGACTAATAGGCCCACCAGTAGTGAGCCACTGCAACACTGACCCACTAATTACTAGACTAATAGGTCCACCAGTAGTAAGCCACTGCAACACTGACCACTAATTACTAGACTAATAGGTCCACCAGTAGTGAGCCACTGCAACACTGACCACTAATTACTAGACTAATAGGCCCACCAGTAGTGAGCCACTGCAACACTGACCACTAATTACTAGACTAATAGGCCCACCAGTAGTGAGCCACTGCAACACTGACCACTAATTACTAGACTAATAGGCCCACCAGTAGTGAGCCACTGCAACACTGACCACTAATTACTAGACTAATAGGTCCACCAGTAGTGAGCCACTGCAACTCTGCCACTAATTACTAGACTAATATGCCCACCAGCAGTGATCCACTGCAACACTGACCACTAATTACTAGACTAATAGGCCCACCAGTAGTGAGCCACTGCAACACTGACCCACTAATTACTAGACTAATAGGCCCACCAGTAGTGAGCCACTGCAACACTGACCACTAATTACTAGACTAATAGGCCCACCAGTAGTGAGCCACTGCAACACTGACCCACTAATTACTAGACTAATAGATCCAACAGTAGTGAGCCACTGCAACACTGACCACTAATTACTAGACTAATATGCCCACCAGTAGTGAGCCACTGCAACACTGACCACTAATTACTAGACTAATAGGCCCACCAGTAGTGAGCCACTGCAACACTGACCACTAATTACTAGACTAATAGGCCCACCAGTAGTGAGCCACTGCAACACTGACCACTAATTACTAGACTAATAGGCCCACCAGTAGTGAACCACTTCAACACTGACCACTAATTACTAGACTAATAGGTCCACCAGTAGTGAGCCACTGCAACACTGACCACTAATTACTAGACTAATAGGCCCACCAGTAGTGTGCCACTGCAACACTGACCACTAATTACTAGACTAATATGCCCACCAGCAGTGAGCCACTGCAACACTGACTCACTAATTACTAGACTAATAGGCCCACCAGTAGTGAGCCACTGCAACACTGACCACTAATTACTAGACTAATAGGCCCACCAGTAGTGAGCCACTGCAACACTGACCACTAATAACTACACTAATAGGCCCACCAGTAGTGAACCACTTCAACACTGACCACTAATTACTAGACTAATAGGCCCACCAGTAGGGAGCCACTGCAACACAAACCCACTAATTACTAGACTAATAGGCCCACCAGTAGTGAGCCACTGCAACACTGACCACTAATTACTAGACTAATAGGCCCACCAGTAGTGACAACACTGACCACTAATTACTAGACTAATAGGCCAACCAGTAGTGAAGCACTGGAACACTGACCACCAATTACTAGACTAATAGGCCCACCAGTAGTGATCCACTGCAACACTGACCACTAATTACTAGACTAATAGGTCCACCAGAAGTGAGCCACTGCAACACTGACCACTAATTACTAGACTAATATGCCCACCAGTAGTGAGCCACTGCAACACTGACCACTAATTACTAGACTAATAGGCCCACTAGTAGTGAGCCACTGCAACATTGACCCACTAATTACTAGACTAATATGCCCACCAGTAGTGAGCCACTGCAACACTGACCACTAATTACTAGACTAATAGGCCCACTAGTAGTGAGCCACTGCAACATTGACCCACTAATTACTAGACTAATAGGAGCCACTGCAACACTGACCACTAATTACTAGACTAATAGGCCCACTAGTAGTGAGCCACTGCAACACTGACCACTAATTACTAGACTAATAGGCCCACCAGTAGTGAGCCACTGCAACACTGACCCACTAATTACTAGACTAATAGGTCCACCAGTAGTGAACCACTGCAACACTGACCACTAATTACTAGACTAATAGGCCCACCAGTAGCGAGCCACTGCAACACTGACCCACTAATTACTAGACTAAAAGTCCCACCAGTAGTGAGCCACTGCAACACTGACCACTAATTACTAGACTAATAGGCCCACCAGTAGTGAGCCACTGCAACACTGACCCACTAATTACTAGACTAATAGGCCCACCAGTAGTGAGCCACTGCAACACTGACCACTAATTACTAGACTAATAGGCCCACCAGTAGTGAACCACTGCAACACTGACCACTAATTACTAGACTAATAGGCCCACCAGTAGCGAGCCACTGCAACACTGACCCACTAATTACTAGACTAAAAGTCCCACCAGTAGTGAGCCACTGCAACACTGACCACTAATTACTAGAGTAATAGGCCCACCAGTAGTGAGCCACTGCAACACTGACCACTAATTACTAGACTAATAGGCCCACCAGTAGTGAACCACTTCAACATTGACCACTAATTACTAGACTAATATGCCCACCAGTACTGAGCCACTGCAACACTGACCCACTAATTAATAGACTAATAGGCCCACTAGTAGTGAGCCACTGCAACACTGACCCACTAATTACTAGACTAATAGGAGCCACTGCAACACTGACCACTAAATACTAGACTAATAGGTCCACCAGTAGTGAGCCACTGCAACACTGACCCACTAATTACTAGACTAATAGGTCCACCAGTAGTGAGCCACTGTAACACTGACCACTAATTACTAGAATAATAGGCCCACCAGTAGCGAGCCACTGCAACACTGACCCACTAATTACTAGACTAAAAGTCCCACCAGTAGTGAGCCACTGCAACACTGACCACTAATTACTAGACTAAAAGTCCCACCAGTAGTGAACCACTTCAACATTGACCACTAATTACTAGACTAATATGCCCACCAGTACTGAGCCACTGCAACACTGACCCACTAATTAATAGACTAATAGGCCCACTAGTAGTGAGCCACTGCAACACTGACCCACTAATTACTAGACTAATAGGAGCCACTGCAACACTGACCACTAAATACTAGACTAATAGGTCCACCAGTAGTGAGCCACTGCAACACTGACCCACTAATTACTAGACTAATAGGTCCACCAGTAGTGAGCCACTGTAACACTGACCACTAATTACTAGAATAATAGGCCCACCAGTAGTGAGCCACTGCAACACTGACCCGCTAATTACTAGATTAATAGGCCCACCAGTAGTGAGCCACTGCAACATTGACCCACTAATTACTAGACTAATAGGCCCACCAGTAGTGAACCACTTCAACACTGACCACTAATTACTAGACTAATATGCCCACCAGTACTGAGCCACTGCAATACTGACCCAATAATTACTAGACCAATAGGCCCACCAGTAGTGAGCCACTGCAACACTGACCACTAATTACTAGACTAATAGGTCCACCAGTAGTGAGCCACTGCAACACTGACCCAATAATCACTAGACTAATAGGAGCCACTGCAACACTGACCACTAATTAATAGACTAATAGGCCCACAAGTAGTGAGCCACTGCAAAACTGACCCACTAATTACCAGACTAATAGGCCCACCAGTAGTGAGCTACTGCAACACTGACAACTAATTACTAGACTAATAGGCCCACCAGTAGTGAGCCACTGCAACACTGACCACTAATTACTAGACTAATAGGCCCACCAGTAGTGAGCCACTGCAACACTGACCACTAATTACTAGACTAATAGGCCCACCAGTAGTGAGCCACTGCAACGCTGACCACTAATTACTAGACTAATAGGCCCAACAGTAGTGAGCCACTGCAACACTGACCACTAATTACTAGACTAATAGGTCCACCAGTAGTGAGCCACTGCAACTCTGCCACTAATTACTCGACTAATATGCCCACCAGCAGTGATCCACTGCAACACTGACCACTAATTACTAGAGTAATAGGCCCACCAGTAGTGAGCCACTGCAACACTGACCACTAATTACTAGACTAATAGGCCCACCAGTAGTGAACCACTTCAACATTGACCACTAATTACTAGACTAATATGCCCACCAGTACTGAGCCACTGCAACACTGACCCACTAATTAATAGACTAATAGGCCCACTAGTAGTGAGCCACTGCAACACTGACCCACTAATTACTAGACTAATAGGAGCCACTGCAACACTGACCACTAATTACTAGACTAATAGGTCCACCAGTAGTGAGCCACTGCAACACTGACCCACTAATTACTAGACTAATAGGTCCACCAGTAGTGAGCCACTGCAACACTGACCACTAATTACTAGAATAATAGGCCCACCAGTAGTGAGCCACTGCAACACTGACCCGCTAATTACTAGATTAATAGGCCCACCAGTAGTGAGCCACTGCAACATTGACCCACTAATTACTAGACTAATAGGTCCACCAGTAGTGAGCCACTGCAACACTGACCCGCTAATTACTAGACTAATAGGCCCACCAGTAGTGAGCCACTGCAACACTGACCACTAATTACTAGACTAATAGGCCCACCAGTAGTGAGCCACTGCAACACTGACCCACTAATTACTAGACTAATAGGCCCACCAGTAGTGAGCCACTGCAACACTGACCCACTAATTACTAGAATAATAGGCCCACCAGTAGTGAGCCACTGCAACACTTATTCACTAATTACTAGACTAATAGGCCCACCAGTAGTGAGCCACTGCAACACAGACCACTAACTACTAGACTAATAGGCCCACCAGTAGTGAGCCACTGCCACACTGACAACTAATTACTAGACTAATAGGCCCACCAGTAGTGAGCCACTGCAACACTGACCATTAATTACTAGACTAATAGGCCCGCCAGTAGTGAAGCAGTGGAACACTGACCACTAATTAATAGACTAATAGGCCCACCAGTAGTGAGCCACTGCAACACTGACCCACTAATTACTAGACTAATAGGCACACCAGTAGTGAGCCACAGCAACACTGACCACTAATTACTAGACTAATAGGCCCACCAGTAGTAAGCCACTGCAACACTGACCACTAATTACTAGAGTAATAGGCCCACCAGTAGTGAACCACAGCAACACTGACCACTAATTACTAGACTAATAGGTCAACCAATAGTGAGCCACTGCAACACTGACCCACTAATTACTAGACTAATAGGCCCACCAGTAGTGAGCCACTGCATCACTGACCCACTAATTACTAGACTAATAGCCCACCAGTAGTGAGCCACTGCAACACTGACCACTAATTACTAGACTAATAGGTCCACCAGTAGTGAGCCACTGCAACACTGACCCACTAATTAATAGACTAAAAGGAGCCACTGCAACACTGACCACTAATTACTAGATTAATAGGCACACCAGTAGTGAGCTACTGCAACACTGACCACTAATTACTAGACTAATAAGCCCACCAGTAGTGAGCCACTGCAACACTGACGACTAATTACTAGACTAATAGGTCCACCAGTAGTGAGCCACTGCAACACTGACCCACTAATTACTAGACTAATAGGTCCATCAGTAGTGAGCCACTGCAACACTGACCACTAATTACTAGATAATAGGCCCACCAGTAGTGAGCCACTGCAACACTGACCCGCTAATTACTAGATTAATAGGCCCACCAGTATTGAGCAACTGCAACATTGACCCACTAATTACTAGACTAATAGGCCCACCAGTAGTGAACCACTTCAACACTGACCACTAATTACTAGACTAATATGCCCACCAGTACTGAGCCACTGCAATACTGACCCAATAATTACTAGACCAATAGGCCCACCAGTAGTGAGCCACTGCAACACTGACCACTAATTACTAGACTAATAGGTCCACCAGTAGTGAGGCACTGCAACACTGACCCACTAATTACTAGACTAATAGGTCCACCAGTAGTGAGCCACTGCAACACTGACCACTAATTACTAGAATAATAGGCCCACCAGTAGTAAGCCACTGCAACACTGACCCGCTAATTACTAGATTAATAGGCCCACCAGTAGTGAGCCACTGCAACATTGACCCACTAATTACTAGACTAATAGGCCCACAGGTAGTGAACCACTTCAACACTGACCACTAATTACTAGACTAATATGCCCACCAGTACTGAGCCACTGCAATACTGACCCAATAATTACTAGACCAATAGGCCCACCAGTAGTGAGCCACTGCAACACTGACCACTAATTACTAGACTAATAGGTCCACCAGTAGTGAGCCACTGCAACACTGACACAATAATCACTAGACTAATAGGAGCCACTGCAACACTGACCACTAATTACTAGACTAATAGGCCCACAAGTAGTGAGCCACTGCAAAACTGACCCACTAATTACCAGACTAATAGGCCCACCAGTAGTGAGCCACTGCAACACTGACAACTAATTACTAGACTAATAAGCCCACCAGTAGTGAGCCACTGCAACACTGACCACTAATTACTAGACTAATAGGCCCACCAGTAGTGAGCCACTGCAACACTGACCACTAATTACTAGACTAATAGGCCCACCAGTAGTGAGCCACTGCAACACTGACCCACTAATTACTAGACTAATAGGCCCACCAGTAGTGAGCCACTGCAGCACTGACCACTAATTACTAGACTAATAGGTCCACCAGTAGTGAGCCACTGCAACACTGACCCACTAATTACTATACTAATAGGTCCACCAGTAGTGAGCCACTGCAACACTGACCACTAATTACTAGAATAATAGGCCCACCAGTAGTAAGCCACTGCAACACTGACCACTAATTACTAGACTAATAGGTCCACCAGTAGTGAGCCACTGCAACACTGACCCGCTAATTACTAGATTAATATGCCCACCAGTAGTGAGCCACTGCAACATTGACACACTAATTACTAGACTAATAGGCCCACAGGTAGTGAACCACTTCAACACTGACCACTAATTACTAGACTAATATGCCCACCAGTACTGAGCCACTGCAATACTGACCCAATAATTACTAGACCAATAGGCCCACCAGTAGTGAGCCACTGCAACACTGACCACTAATTACTAGACTAATAGGTCCACCAGTAGTGAGCCACTGCAACACTGACACAATAATCACTAGACTAATAGGAGCCACTGCAACACTGACCACTAATTACTAGACTAATAGGCCCACCAGTAGTGAGCCACTGCAACACTGACCACAAATTACTAGACTAATAGACCCACCAGTAGTGAGCCACTGCAACACTGACCACTAATTACTAGACTAATAGGCCCACCAGTAGTGAGCCACTGCAACACTGACCACTAATTACTAGACTAATAGGCCCACCAGTAGTGAGCCACTGCAACACTGACCACTAATTACTAGACTAATAGGTCCACCAGTAGTGAGCCACTGCAACTCTGCCACTAATTACTAGACTAATATGCCCACCAGCAGTGATCCACTGCAACACTGACCACTAATTACTAGACTAATAGGCCCACCAGTAGTGAGCCACTGCAACACTGACCCACTAATTACTAGACTAATAGGCCCACCAGTAGTGAGCCACTGCAGCACTGACCACTAATTACTAGACTAATAGGCCCACCAGTAGTGAGCCACTGCAACACTGACCACTAATTACTAGACTAATAGGCCCCCCCAGTAGTGAGCCACTGCAACACTGACCACTAATTACTAGACTAATAGGCCCACCAGTAGTGAGCCACTGCAACACTGACCCACTAATTACTAGACTAATAGATCCAACAGTAGTGAGCCACTGCAACACTGACCACTAATTACTAGACTAATATGCCCACCAGTAGTGAGCCACTGCAACACTGACCACTAATTACTAGACTAATAGGCCCACCAGTAGTGAGCCACTGCAACACTGACCACTAATTACTAGACTAATAGGCCCACCAGTAGTGAACCACTTCAACACTGACCACTAATTACTAGACTAATAGGTCCACCAGTAGTGAGCCACTGCAACACTGACCACTAATTACTAGACTAATAGGCCCACCAGTAGTGTGCCACTGCAACACTGACCACTAATTACTAGACTAATATGCCCACCAGCAGTGAGCCACTGCAACACTGACTCACTAATTACTAGACTAATAGGCCCACCAGTAGTGAGCCACTGCAACACTGACCACTAATTACTAGACTAATAGGCCCACCAGTAGTAAACCACTGCAACACTGACCACTAATTACTAGACTAATAGGCCCACCAGTAGTGAACCACTTCAACACTGACCACTAATTACTAGACTAATAGGTCCACCAGTAGTGAGCCACTGCAACACTGACCACTAATTACTAGACTAATAGGCCCACCAGTAGTGTGCCACTGCAACACTGACCACTAATTACTAGACTAATATGCCCACCAGTAGTGAGCCACTGCAACACTGACCACTAATTACTAGACTAATAGGCCCACCAGTAGTGAGCCACTGCAACACTGACCCACTAATTACTAGACTAATAGGCCCACTAGTAGTGAGCCACTGCAATACTGACCACTAATTACTAGACTAATAGGCCCACCAGTAGTGAATCACTGCAACACTGACCACTAATTACTAGACTAATAGGCCCACCAGTAGTGAGCCACTGCAACACTGACCACTAATAACTACACTAATAGGCCCACCAGTAGTGAACCACTTCAACACTGACCACTAATTACTAGACTAATAGGCCCACCAGTAGGGAGCCACTGCAACACAAACCCACTAATTACTAGACTAATAGGCCCACCAGTAGTGAGCCACTGCAACACTGACCACTAATTACTAGACTAATAGGCCCACCAGTAGTGACAACACTGACCACTAATTACTAGACTAATAGGCCCACCAGTAGTGAAGCACTGGAACACTGACCACCAATTACTAGACTAATAGGCCCACCAGTAGTGATCCACTGCAACACTGACCACTAATTACTAGACTAATAGGTCCACCAGAAGTGAGCCACTGCAACACTGACCACTAATTACTAGACTAATATGCCCACCAGTAGTGAGCCACTGCAACACTGACCACTAATTACTAGACTAATAGGCCCACCAGTAGTGAGCCACTGCAACACTGACCACTAATTACTAGACTAATAGGCCCACCAGTAGTGTGCCACTGCAACACTCCCACTAATCACTAGACTAATAGGCCTACCAGTAGTGAGCCACTGCAACACTGACCACTAATTACTAGACTAATAGGCCCACCAGTAGTGAGTCACTGCAACACTGACCACTAATTACTAGACTAATAGGCCCACCAGTAGTGAACCACTGCAACACTGACCACTAATTACTAGACTAATAGGCCCACCAGTAGCGAGCCACTGCAACACTGACCCACTAATTACTAGACTAAAAGTCCCACCAGTAGTGAGCCACTGCAACACTGACCACTAATTACTAGAGTAATAGGCCCACCAGTAGCGAGCCACTGCAACACTGACCCACTAATTACTAGACTAATAGGCCCACCAGTAGTGAGCCACTGCAACACTGACCACTAATTACTAGACTAATAGGCCCACCAGTAGTGAACCACTGCAACACTGACCACTAATTACTAGACTAATAGGCCCACCAGTAGCGAGCCACTGCAACACTGACCCACTAATTACTAGACTAAAAGTCCCACCAGTAGTGAGCCACTGCAACACTGACCACTAATTACTAGAGTAATAGGCCCACCAGTAGTGAGCCACTGCAACACTGACCACTAATTACTAGACTAATAGGCCCACCAGTAGTGAACCACTTCAACATTGACCACTAATTACTAGACTAATATGCCCACCAGTACTGAGCCACTGCAACACTGACCCACTAATTAATAGACTAATAGGCCCACTAGTAGTGAGCCACTGCAACACTGACCCACTAATTACTAGACTAATAGGAGCCACTGCAACACTGACCACTAAATACTAGACTAATAGGTCCACCAGTAGTGAGCCACTGCAACACTGACCCACTAATTACTAGACTAATAGGTCCACCAGTAGTGAGCCACTGTAACACTGACCACTAATTACTAGAATAATAGGCCCACCAGTAGTGAGCCACTGCAACACTGACCCGCTAATTACTAGATTAATAGGCCCACCAGTAGTGAGCCACTGCAACATTGACCCACTAATTACTAGACTAATAGGCCCACCAGTAGTGAACCACTTCAACACTGACCACTAATTACTAGACTAATATGCCCACCAGTACTGAGCCACTGCAATACTGACCCAATAATTACTAGACCAATAGGCCCACCAGTAGTGAGCCACTGCAACACTGACCACTAATTACTAGACTAATAGGTCCACCAGTAGTGAGCCACTGCAACACTGACCCAATAATCACTAGACTAATAGGAGCCACTGCAACACTGACCACTAATTAATAGACTAATAGGCCCACAAGTAGTGAGCCACTGCAAAACTGACCCACTAATTACTAGACTAATAGGCCCACCAGTAGTGAGCCACTGCAACACTGACAACTAATTACTAGATAATAGGTCCACCAGTAGTGAGCCACTGCAACACTGACCCACTAATTACTAGACTAATAGGCCCACCAGTAGTGAGCTACTGCAACACTGACAACTAATTACTAGACTAATAGGCCCACCAGTAGTGAGCCACTGCAACACTGACCCACTAATTACTAGACTAATAGGCCCACCAGTAGTGAGCCACTGCAACACTGACCACTAATTACTAGACTAATAGGCCCACCAGTAGTGAGCCACTGCAACACTGACTACTAATTACTAGACTAATAGGCCCACCAGTAGTGAGCCACTGCAACACTGACCACTAATTACTAGACTAATAGGTCCACCAGTAGTGAGCCACTGCAACACTGACCACTAATTACTAGACTAATATGCCCACCAGTAGTGAGTCACTGCAACACTGACCACTAATTACTAGACTAATAGGCCCACCAGTAGTGAGCCACTGCAACACTGACCCACTAATTACTAGACTAATAGGCACACCAGTAGTGAGCCACTGCAACACTGACCACTAATTACTAGACTAATAGGCCCACCAGTAGCGAGCCACTGCAACACTGACCCACTAATTACTAGACTAATAGGCGCACCAGTAGTGAGCCACTGCAACACTGACCACTAATTACTAGAGTAATAGGCCCACCAGTAGTGAGCCACTGCAACACTGACCACTAATTACTAGACTAATAGGCCCACCAGTAGTGAACCACTTCAACACTGACCACTAATTACTAGACTAATATGCCCACCAGTACTGAGCCACTGCAACACTGACCCACTAATTACTAGACTAATAGGCCCACTAGTAGTTAGCCACTGCATCACTGACCCACTAATTACTAGACTAATAGGTCCACCAGTAGTGAGACACTGCAACACTGAACCACTAATTACTAGACTAATAGGAGCCACTGCAACACTGACCACTAATTACTAGACTAATAGGTCCACCAGTAGTGAGCCACTGCAACACTGACCCACTAATTACTAGACTAATAGGTCCACCAGTAGTGAGCCACTGCAACACTGACCACTAATTACTAGAATAATAGGCCCACCAGTAGTGAGCCATTGCAACACTGACCCGCTAATTACTAGATTAATAGGCCCACCAGTAGTGAGCCACTGCAACATTGACCCACTAATTACTAGATTAATAGGCCCACCAGTAGTGAGCCACTGCAACATTGACCCACTAATTACTAGACTAATAGGCCCACCAGTAGTGAACCACTTCAACACTGACCATTAATTACTAGACTAATATGCCCACCAGTACTGAGCCACTGCAATACTGACCCAATAATTACTAGACCAATAGGCCCACCAGTAGTGAGCCACTGCAACACTGACCACTAATTACTAGACTAATAGGAGCCACTGCAACACTGACCACTAATTACTAGACTAATAGGTCCACCAGTAGTGAGCCACTGCAACACTGACCCACTAATTACTAGACTAATAGGTCCACCAGTAGTGAGCCACTGCAACACTGACCACTAATTACTAGAATAATAGGCCCACCAGTAGTGAGCCACTGCAACACTGACCCGCTAATTACTAGATTAATAGGCCCACCAGTAGTGAGCCACTGCAACATTGACCCACTAATTACTAGACTAATAGGCCCACCAGTAGTGAACCACTTCAACACTGACCACTAATTACTAGACTAATATGCCCACCAGTACTGAGCCACTGCAATACTGACCCAATAATTACTAGACCAATAGGCCCACCAGTAGTGAGCCACTGCAACACTGACCACTAATTACTAGACTAATAGGTCCACCAGTAGTGAGCCACTGCAACACTGACCCAATAATCACTAGACTAATAGGAGCCACTGCAACACTGACCACTAATTACTAGACTAATAGGCCCACCAGTAGTGAGCCACTGCAACACTGACAACTAATTACTAGACTAATAAGCACACTAGTAGTGAGCCACTGCAACACTGACCACTAATTACTAGACTAATGGGCCCACCAGTAGTGAGCCACTGCAACACTGACCACTAATTACTAGACTAATAGGCCCACCAGTAGTGAGCCACTGCAACACTGACCACTAATTACTAGACTAATAGGCCCACCAGTAGTGAGCCACTGCAACACTGACCACTAATTACTAGACTAATAGGTCCACCAGTAGTGAGCCACTGCAACTCTGCCACTAATTACTAGACTAATATGCCCACCAGCAGTGATCCACTGCAACACTGACCACTAATTACTAGACTAATAGGCCCACCAGTAGTGAGCCACTGCAACACTGACCACTAATTACTAGAGTAATAGGCCCACCAGTAGTGAGCCACTGCAACACTGACCACTAATTACTAGACTAATAGGCCCACCAGTAGTGAGCCACTGCAACACTGACCACTAATTACTAGACTAATAGGCCCACCTGTAGTGAGCCACTGCAACACTGACCCGCTAATTACTAGACTAATAGGCCCAACAGTAATGAGCCACTGCAACATTGACCCACTAATTACTAGACTAATAGGCCCACCAGTAGTGAACCACTTCAACACTGACCACTAATTACTAGACCAATATGCCCACCAGTACTGAGCCATTGCAACACTGACCCAGTAATTACTAGACTAATAGGCCCACCAGTAGTGAGACACTGCAATACTGACCCACTAATTACTAGACTAATAGGTCCACCAGTAGTGAGCCACTGCAACACTGACCCACTAATTACTAGACTAATAGGAGCCACTGCAACAATGACCACTAATTACTAGACTAATGGGCCCACCAGTAGTGAGCCACTGCAACACAAACCCACTCATAACTAGACTAATAGGCCCACCAGTAGTGAGCCACTACAACACTGACCACTAATTACTAGACTAATAGGCCCACCAGTAGTGAAGCACTGGAACACTGACCACCAATTACTAGACTAATAGGCCCACCAGTAGTGATCCACTGGAACACTGACCACTAATTACTAGACTAATAGGTCCACCAGTAGTGAGCCACTGCAACACTGACCACTAATTACTAGACTAATAGGCCCACCAGTTGTGAGCCACTACAACACTGACCACTAATTACTAGACTAATAGGCCCACCAGTAGTGAGCCACTGCAACACTGACCACCAATTACTAGACTAATAGGACCACCAGTAGTGATCCACTGGAACACTGACCACTAATTACTAGACTAATAGGTCCACCAGTAGTGAACCACTTCAACACTGACCACTAATTACTAGACCAATATACCCACCAGTACTGAGCCATTGCAACACTGACCCAGTAATTACTAGACTAATAGGCCCACCACTAGTGAGACACTGCAATACTGACCCACTAATTACTAGACTAATAGGCCCACCACTAGTGAGCCACTGCAACACTGACCACTAATTACTAGAGTAATAGGCCCACCAGTAGTGAGCCACTGCAACACTGACCACTAATTACTAGACTAATAGGCCCACCAGTAGTGAGCCACTGCAACACTGACCACTAATTACTAGACTAATAGGTCCACCAGTAGTGAGGCACTGCAACACTGACCACTAATTACTAGACTAATAGGCCCACCAGTTGTGAGCCACTACAACACTGACCACTAATTACTAGACTAATAGGCCCACCAGTAGTGAGCCACTGCAACACTGACCACCAATTACTAGACAGATAGGACCACCAGTAGTGATCCACTGGAACACTGACCACTAATTACTAGACTAATAGGTCCACCAGTAGTGAACCACTTCAACACTGACCACTAATTACTAGACCAATATACCCACCAGTACTGAGCCATTGCAACACTGACCCAGTAATTACTAGACTAATAGGCCCACCACTAGTGAGACACTGCAATACTGACCCACTAATTACTAGACTAATAGGTCCACCAGTAGTGAGCCACTGCAACACTGACCACTAATTACTAGACTAATAGGCCCACCAGTAGTGAGCCACTGCAACACTGACCACTAATTACTAGACTAATATGCCCACCATTAGTGAGTCACTGCAACACTGACCACTAATTACTAGACTAATAGGCCCACCAGTAGTGAGCCACTGCAACACTGACCCACTAATTACTAGACTAATAGGCCCACCAGTAGTGAGCCACTGCAACACTGACCACTAATTACTAGACTAATAGGCCCACCAGTAGTGAACCACTGCAACACTGACCACTAATTACTAGACTAATAGGCCCACCAGTAGCGAGCCACTGCAACACTGACCCACTAATTACTAGACTAAAAGGCCCACCAGTAGTGAGCCACTGCAACACTGACCACTAATTACTAGAGTAATAGGCCCATCAGTAGTGAGCCACTGCAACACTGACCACTAATTACTAGACTAATAGGCCCACCAGTAGTGAACCACTTCAACATTGACCACTAATTACTAGACTAATATGCCCACCAGTACTGAGCCACTGCAACACTGACCCACTAATTACTAGACTAATAGGCCCACTAGTAGTGAGCCACTGCAACACTGACCCACTAATTACTAGACTAATAGGAGCCAATGCAACACTGACCACTAATTACTAGACTAATAGGTCCACCAGTAGTGAGCCACTGCAACACTGACCCACTAATTACTAGACTAATAGGTCCACCAGTAGTGAGCCACTGCAACACTGACCACTAATTACTAGAATAATAGGCCCACCAGTAGTGAGCCACTGCAACACTGACCCGCTAATTACTAGATTAATAGGCCCACCAGTAGTGAGCCACTGCAACATTGACCCACTAATTACTAGACTAATAGGCCCACCAGTAGTGAACCACTTCAACACTGACCACTAATTACTAGACTAATATGCCCACCAGTACTGAGCCACTGCAATACTGACCCAATAATTACTAGACCAATAGGCCCACCAGTAGTGAGCCACTGCAACACTGACCACTAATTACTAGACTAATAGGTCCACCAGTAGTGAGCCACTGCAACACTGACCCAATAATCACTAGACTAATAGGCCCACCAGTAGTGAACCAATGCAACACTGACCACTAATTACTAGACTAATAGGCCCACCAGTAGCGAGCCACTGCAACACTGACCCACTAATTACTAGACTAAAAGTCCCACCAGTAGTGAGCCACTGCAACACTGACCACTAATTACTAGAGTAATAGGCCCACCAGTAGCGAGCCACTGCAACACTGACCCACTAATTACTAGACTAATAGGCCCACCAGTAGTGAGCCACTGCAACACTGACCACTAATTACTAGACTAATAGGCCCACCAGTAGTGAACCACTGCAACACTGACCACTAATTACTAGACTAATAGGCCCACCAGTAGCGAGCCACTGCAACACTGACCCACTAATTACTAGACTAAAAGTCCCACCAGTAGTGAGCCACTGCAACACTGACCACTAATTACTAGAGTAATAGGCCCACCAGTAGTGAGCCACTGCAACACTGACCACTAATTACTAGACTAATAGGCCCACCAGTAGTGAACCACTTCAACATTGACCACTAATTACTAGACTAATATGCCCACCAGTACTGAGCCACTGCAACACTGACCCACTAATTAATAGACTAATAGGCCCACTAGTAGTGAGCCACTGCAACACTGACCCACTAATTACTAGACTAATAGGAGCCACTGCAACACTGACCACTAAATACTAGACTAATAGGTCCACCAGTAGTGAGCCACTGCAACACTGACCCACTAATTACTAGACTAATAGGTCCACCAGTAGTGAGCCACTGTAACACTGACCACTAATTACTAGAATAATAGGCCCACCAGTAGTGAGCCACTGCAACATTGACCCACTAATTACTAGACTAATAGGCCCACCAGTAGTGAACCACTTCAACACTGACCACTAATTACTAGACTAATATGCCCACCAGTACTGAGCCACTGCAATACTGACCCAATAATTACTAGACCAATAGGCCCACCAGTAGTGAGCCACTGCAACACTGACCACTAATTACTAGACTAATAGGTCCACCAGTAGTGAGCCACTGCAACACTGACCCAATAATCACTAGACTAATAGGAGCCACTGCAACACTGACCACTAATTAATAGACTAATAGGCCCACAAGTAGTGAGCCACTGCAAAACTGACCCACTAATTACCAGACTAATAGGCCCACCAGTAGTGAGCTACTGCAACACTGACAACTAATTACTAGACTAATAGGCCCACCAGTAGTGAGCCACTGCAACACTGACCCACTAATTACTAGACTAATAGGCCCACCAGTAGTGAGCCACTGCAACACTGACCACTAATTACTAGACTAATAGGCCCACCAGTAGTGAGCCACTGCAACACTGACTACTAATTACTAGACTAATAGGCCCACCAGTAGTGAGCCACTGCAACACTGACCACTAATTACTAGACTAATAGGTCCACCAGTAGTGAGCCACTGCAACACTGACCACTAATTACTAGACTAATATGCCCACCAGTAGTGAGTCACTGCAACACTGACCACTAATTACTAGACTAATAGGCCCACCAGTAGTGAGCCACTGCAACACTGACCCACTAATTACTAGACTAATAGGCACACCAGTAGTGAGCCACTGCAACACTGACCACTAATTACTAGACTAATAGGCCCACCAGTAGTGAACCACTGCAACACTGACCACTAATTACTAGACTAATAGGCCCACCAGTAGCGAGCCACTGCAACACTGACCCACTAATTACTAGACTAATAGGCGCACCAGTAGTGAGCCACTGCAACACTGACCACTAATTACTAGAGTAATAGGCCCACCAGTAGTGAGCCACTGCAACACTGACCACTAATTACTAGACTAATAGGCCCACCAGTAGTGAACCACTTCAACACTGACCACTAATTACTAGACTAATATGCCCACCAGTACTGAGCCACTGCAACACTGACCCACTAATTACTAGACTAATAGGCCCACTAGTAGTTAGCCACTGCATCACTGACCCACTAATTACTAGACTAATAGGTCCACCAGTAGTGAGACACTGCAACACTGAACCACTAATTACTAGACTAATAGGAGCCACTGCAACACTGACCACTAATTACTAGACTAATAGGTCCACCAGTAGTGAGCCACTGCAACACTGACCCACTAATTACTAGACTAATAGGTCCACCAGTAGTGAGCCACTGCAACACTGACCACTAATTACTAGAATAATAGGCCCACCAGTAGTGAGCCATTGCAACACTGACCCGCTAATTACTAGATTAATAGGCCCACCAGTAGTGAGCCACTGCAACATTGACCCACTAATTACTAGACTAATAGGCCCACCAGTAGTGAACCACTTCAACACTGACCACTAATTACTAGACTAATATGCCCACCAGTACTGAGCCACTGCAATACTGACCCAATAATTACTAGACCAATAGGCCCACCAGTAGTGAGCCACTGCAACACTGACCACTAATTACTAGACTAATAGGAGCCACTGCAACACTGACCACTAATTACTAGACTAATAGGTCCACCAGTAGTGAGCCACTGCAACACTGACCCACTAATTACTAGACTAATAGGTCCACCAGTAGTGAGCCACTGCAACACTGACCACTAATTACTAGAATAATAGGCCCACCAGTAGTGAGCCACTGCAACACTGACCCGCTAATTACTAGATTAATAGGCCCACCAGTAGTGAGCCACTGCAACATTGACCCACTAATTACTAGACTAATAGGCCCACCAGTAGTGAACCACTTCAACACTGACCACTAATTACTAGACTAATATGCCCACCAGTACTGAGCCACTGCAATACTGACCCAATAATTACTAGACCAATAGGCCCACCAGTAGTGAGCCACTGCAACACTGACCACTAATTACTAGACTAATAGGTCCACCAGTAGTGAGCCACTGCAACACTGACCCAATAATCACTAGACTAATAGGAGCCACTGCAACACTGACCACTAATTACTAGACTAATAGGCCCACCAGTAGTGAGCCACTGCAACACTGACAACTAATTACTAGACTAATAAGCACACTAGTAGTGAGCCACTGCAACACTGACCACTAATTACTAGACTAATGGGCCCACCAGTAGTGAGCCACTGCAACACTGACCACTAATTACTAGACTAATAGGCCCACCAGTAGTGAGCCACTGCAACACTGACCACTAATTACTAGACTAATAGGCCCACCAGTAGTGAGCCACTGCAACACTGACCACTAATTACTAGACTAATAGGTCCACCAGTAGTGAGCCACTGCAACTCTGCCACTAATTACTAGACTAATATGCCCACCAGCAGTGATCCACTGCAACACTGACCACTAATTACTAGACTAATAGGCCCACCAGTAGTGAGCCACTGCAACACTGACCCACTAATTACTAGACTAATAGGTCCACCAGTAGTGTGCCACTGCAACACTGACCACTAATTACTAGACTAATAGGCCCACCAGTAGTGAGCCACTGCAACACTGACCACTAATTACTAGACTAATAGGCCCACCAGTAGTGTTCCACTGCAACACTGACCACTAATTACTAGACTAATAGGCCCACAAGTAGTGCAACACTGACCCACTAATTACTAGACTAATAGGCCCACCAGTAGTGAGCCACTGCAACACTGACCACTAATTACTAGAGTAATAGGCCCACCAGTAGTGAGCCACTGCAACACTGACCACTAATTACTAGACTAATAGGCCCACCTGTAGTGAGCCACTGCAACACTGACCCGCTAATTACTAGACTAATAGGCCCAACAGTAATGAGCCACTGCAACATTGACCCACTAATTACTAGACTAATAGGCCCACCAGTAGTGAACCACTTCAACACTGACCACTAATTACTAGACCAATATGCCCACCAGTACTGAGCCATTGCAACACTGACCCAGTAATTACTAGACTAATAGGCCCACCAGTAGTGAGACACTGCAATACTGACCCACTAATTACTAGACTAATAGGTCCACCAGTAGTGAGCCACTGCAACACTGACCCACTAATTACTAGACTAATAGGCCCACCAGTAGTGAGCCACTGCAACACAAACCCACTCATAACTAGACTAATAGGCCCACCAGTAGTGAGCCACTACAACACTGACCACTAATTACTAGACTAATAGGCCCACCAGTAGTGAAGCACTGGAACACTGACCACCAATTACTAGACTAATAGGCCCACCAGTAGTGATCCACTGGAACACTGACCACTAATTACTAGACTAATAGGTCCACCAGTAGTGAGCCACTGCAACACTGACCACTAATTACTAGACTAATAGGTCCACCAGTAGTGAGCCACTGCAACACTGACCACTAATTACTAGACTAATAGGCCCACCAGTTGTGAGCCACTACAACACTGACCACTAATTACTAGACTAATAGGCCCACCAGTAGTGAGCCACTGCAACACTGACCACCAATTACTAGACTAATAGGACCACCAGTAGTGATCCACTGGAACACTGACCACTAATTACTAGACTAATAGGTCCACCAGTAGTGAACCACTTCAACACTGACCACTAATTACTAGACCAATATACCCACCAGTACTGAGCCATTGCAACACTGACCCAGTAATTACTAGACTAATAGGCCCACCACTAGTGAGACACTGCAATACTGACCCACTAATTACTAGACTAATAGGTCCACCAGTAGTGAGCCACTGCAACACTCACCCACTAATTACTAGACTAATAGGCCCACCAGTAGTGAGCCACTGCAACACTGACCACTAATTACTAGACTAATAGGCCCACCAGTAGTGAGTCACTGCAACACTGACCACTAATTACTAGACTAATAGGAGCCACTGCAACAATGACCACTAATTACTAGACTAATAGGCCCACCAGTAGTGAGCCACTGCAACACTGACCACTAATTACTAGACTAATAGGCCCACCAGTAGTGAGCCACTGCAACACTGACCACTAATTACTAGAATAATGTGCCCACCATTAGTGAGTCACTGCAACACTAACCACTAATTACTAGACTAATAGGCCCACCAGTAGTGAGCCACTGCAACACTGACCCACTAATTACTAGACTAATAGGCCCACCAGTAGTGAGCCACTGCAACACTGACCACTAATTACTAGACTAATAGGCCCACCAGTAGTGAACCACTGCAACACTGACCACTAATTACTAGACTAATAGGCCCACCAGTAGCGAGCCACTGCAACACTGACCCACTAATTACTAGAGTAATAGGCCCACCAGTAGTGAGCCACTGCAACACTGACCACTAATTACTAGACTAATAGGCCCACCAGTAGTGAACCACTTCAACATTGACCACTAATTACTAGACTAATATGCCCACCAGTACTGAGCCACTGCAACACTGACCCACTAATTAATAGACTAATAGGCCCACTAGTAGTGAGCCACTGCAACACTGACCCACTAATTACTAGACTAATAGGAGCCACTGCAACACTGACCACTAATTACTAGACTAATAGGTCCACCAGTAGTGAGCCACTGCAACACTGACCCACTAATTACTAGACTAATAGGTCCACCAGTAGTGAGCCACTGCAACACTGACCACTAATTACTAGAATAATAGGCCCACCAGTAGTGAGCCACTGCAACACTGACCCGCTAATTACTAGATTAATAGGCCCACCAGTAGTGAGCCACTGCAACATTGACCCACTAATTACTAGACTAATAGGCCCACCAGTAGTGATCCACTGCAACACTGACCACTAATTACTAGACTAATAGGTCCACCAGAAGTGAGCCACTGCAACACTGACCACTAATTACTAGACTAATATGCCCACCAGTAGTGAGCCACTGCAACACTGACCACTAATTACTAGACTAATAGGCCCACCAGTAGTGAGCCACTGCAACACTGACCACTAATTACTAGACTAATAGGCCCACCAGTAGTGAGCCACTGCAACACTCCCACTAATCACTAGACTAATAGGCCCACCAGTAGTGAGCCACTGCAACACTGACCACTAATTACTAGACTAATAGGCCCACCAGTAGTGAGCCACTGCAACACTGAACACTAATTACTAGACTAATAGGCCCACCAGTAGTGAGCCACTGCAACACTGACCACTAATTACTAGACTAATAGGTCCACCAGTAGTGAGCCACTGCAACACTGACCACTAATTACTAGACTAATATGCCCACCATTAGTGAGTCACTGCAACACTGACCACTAATTACTAGACTAATAGGCCCACCAGTAGTGAGCCACTGCAACACTAACCCACTAATTACTAGACTAATAGGTCCACCAGTAGTGAGCCACTGCAACACTGACCACTAATTACTAGACTAATAGGCCCACCAGTAGTGAACCACTGCAACACTGACCACTAATTACTAGACTAATAGGCCCACCAGTAGCGAGCCACTGCAACACTGACCCACTAATTACTAGACTAAAAGGCCCACCAGTAGTGAGCCACTGCAACACTGACCACTAATTACTAGAGTAATAGGCCCATCAGTAGTGAGCCACTGCAACACTAACCCACTAATTACTAGACTAATAGGCCCACTAGTAGTGAGCCACTGCAACACTGACCCACTAATTACTAGACTAATAGGAGCCAATGCAACACTGACCACTAATTACTAGACTAATAGGTCCACCAGTAGTGAGCCACTGCAACACTGACCCACTAATTACTAGACTAATAGGTCCACCAGTAGTGAGCCACTGCAACACTGACCACTAATTACTAGAATAATAGGCCCATCAGTAGTGAGCCACTGCAACACTGACCCACTAATTACTAGAATAATAGGCCCATCAGTAGTGAGCCACTGCAAAACTGACCCGCTAATTACTAGATTAATAGGCCCACCAGTAGTGAGCCACTGCAACATTGACCCACTAATTACTAGACTAATAGGCCCACCAGTAGTGAACCACTTCAACACTGACCACTAATTACTAGACTAATATGCCCACCAGTACTGAGCCACTGCAATACTGACCCAATAATTACTAGACCAATAGGCCCACCAGTAGTGAGCCACTGCAACACTGACCACTAATTACTAGACTAATAGGCCCACCAGTAGTGAGCCACTGCAACACTGACCCAATAATCACTAGACTAATAGGAGCCACTGCAACACTGACCACTAATTACTAGACTAATAGGCCCACAAGTAGTGAGCCACTGCAAAACTGACCCACTAATTACCAGACTAATAGGCCCACCAGTAGTGAGCCACTGCAACACTGACAACTAATTACTAGACTAATAAGCACACTAGTAGTGAGCCACTGCAACACTGACCACTAATTACTAGACTAATGGGCCCACCAGTAGTGAGCCACTGCAACACTGACCACTAATTACTAGACTAATAGGCCCACCAGTAGTGAGCCACTGCAACACTGACCACTAATTACTAGACTAATAGGCCCACCAGTAGTGAGCCACTGCAACACTGACCACTAATTACTAGACTAATAGGTCCACCAGTAGTGAGCCACTGCAACTCTGCCAATAATTACTAGACTAATATGCCCACCAGTAGTGAGCCACTGCAACACTGACCACTAATTACTAGACTAATAGGCCCACCAGTAGTGAGCCACTGCAACACTGACCCACTAATTACTAGACTAATAGGCCCACCAGTAGTGTGCCACTGCAACACTGACCACTAATTACTAGACTAATAGGCCCACCAGTAGTGAGCCACTGCAACACTGACCACTAATTACTAGACTAATAGGCCCACCAGTAGTGTGCCACTGCAACACTGACCACTAATTACTAGACTAATAGGCCCACAAGTAGCGAGCCACTGCAACACTGACCCACTAATTACTAGACTAATAGGCCCACCAGTAGTGAGCCACTGCAACACTGACCACTAATTACTAGAGTAATAGGCCCACCAGTAGTGAGCCACTGCAACACTGACCACTAATTACTAGACTAATAGGCCCACCTGTAGTGAGCCACTGCAACACTGACCCGCTAATTACTAGACTAATAGGCCCAACAGTAATGAGCCACTGCAACATTGACCCACTAATAACTAGACTAATAGGCCCACCAGTAGTGAACCACTTCAACACTGACCACTAATTACTAGACCAATATGCCCACCAGTACTGAGCCATTGCAACACTGACCCAGTAATTACTAGACTAATAGGCCCACCAGTAGTGAGACACTGCAATACTGACCCACTAATTACTAGACTAATAGGTCCACCAGTAGTGAGCCACTGCAACACTGACCCACTAATTACTAGACTAATAGGAGCCACTGCAACAATGACCACTAATTACTAGACTAATAGGCCCACCAGTAGTGAGCCACTGCAACACAAACCCACTCATTACTAGACTAATAGGCCCACCAGTAGTGAGCCACTACAACACTGACCACTAATTACTAGACTAATAGGCCCACCAGTAGTGAAGCACTGCAACACTGACCACTAATTACTAGACTAATAGGCCCACCAGTAGTGAGCCACTGCAACACTGACCACTAATTACTAGACTAATAGGCCCACCAGTAGTGATCCACTGGAACACTGACCACCAATTACTAGACTAATAGGCCCACCAGTAGTGATCCACTGGAACACTGACCACCAATTACTAGACTAATAGGCCCACCAGTAGTGAGCCACTGCAACACTGACCACTAATTACTAGACTAATAGGTCCACCAGTAGTGAGCCACTGCAACACTGACCACTAATTACTAGACTAATAGGCCCACCAGTAGTGAGCCACTGCAACACTGACCACTAATTACTAGACTAATAGGCCCACCAGTAGTGAGCCACTACAACACTGACCACTAATTACTAGACTAATAGGCCAACCAGTAGTGAGCCACTGCAACACTGACCACCAATTACTAGACTAATAGGACCACCAGTAGTGATCCACTGGAACACTGACCACTAATTACTAGACTAATAGGTCCACCAGTAATGAACCACTTCAACACTGACCACTAATTACTAGACCAATATGCCCACCAGTACTGAGCCATTGCAACACTGACCCAGTAATTACTAGACTAATAGGCCCACCACTAGTGAGACACTGCAATACTGACCCACTAATTACTAGACTAATAGGTCCACCAGTAGTGAGCCACTGCAACACTCACCCACTAATTACTAGACTAATAGGCCCACCAGTAGTGAGCCACTGCAACACTGACCACTAATTACTAGACTAATAGGCCCACCAGTAGTGAGTCACTGCAACACTGACCACTAATTACTAGACTAATAGGAGCCACTGCAACAATGACCACTAATTACTAGACTAATAGGCCCACCAGTAGTGAGCCACTGCAACACTGACCACTAATTACTAGACTAATAGGCCCACCAGTAGTGAGCCACTGCAACACTGACCACTAATTACTAGACTAATAGGCCCACCAGTAGTGACAACACTGACCACTAATTACTAGACTAATAGGCCCACCAGTAGTGAAGCACTGGAACACTGACCACCAATTACTAGACTAATAGGCCCACCAGTAGTGATCCACTGCAACACTGACCACTAATTACTAGACTAATAGGTCCACCAGTAGTGAGCCACTGCAACACTGACCACTAATTACTAGACTAATATGCCCACCAGTAGTGAGCCACTGCAACACTGACCACTAATTACTAGACTAATAGGCCCACCAGTAGTGAGCCACTGCATCACTGACCCACTAATTACTAGACTAATAGGTCCACCAGTAGTGAGCCACTGCAACACTGACCACTAATTACTAGACTAATAGGCCCACCAGTAGTGAGCCACTGCAACACTGACCCACTAATTACTAGACTAATAGGCCCACCAGTAGTGAGCCACTGCAACACTGACCACTAATTACTAGACTAATAGGCCCACCAGTAGTGAGCCACTGCAACACTGACCACTAATTACTAGACTAATAGGCCCACCAGTAGTGAGCCACTGCAACACTGACCACTAATTACTAGAATAATATGCCCACCATTAGTGAGTCACTGCAACACTGACCACTAATTACTAGACTAATAGGCCCACCAGTAGTGAGCCACTGCAACACTGACCCACTAATTACTAGACTAATAGGCCCACCAGTAGTGAGCCACTGCAACACTGACCACTAATTACTAGACTAATAGGCCCACCAGTAGTGAACCACTGCAACACTGACCACTAATTACTAGACTAATAGGCCCACCAGTAGCGAGCCACTGCAACACTGACCCACTAATTACTAGAGTAATAGGCCCACCAGTAGTGAGCCACTGCAACACTGACCACTAATTACTAGACTAATAGGCCCACCAGTAGTGAACCACTTCAACATTGACCACTAATTACTAGACTAATATGCCCACCAGTACTGAGCCACTGCAACACTGACCCACTAATTAATAGACTAATAGGCCCACTAGTAGTGAGCCACTGCAACACTGACCCACTAATTACTAGACTAATAGGAGCCACTGCAACACTGACCACTAATTACTAGACTAATAGGTCCACCAGTAGTGAGCCACTGCAACACTGACCCACTAATTACTAGACTAATAGGTCCACCAGTAGTGAGCCACTGCAACACTGACCACTAATTACTAGAATAATAGGCCCACCAGTAGTGAGCCACTGCAACACTGACCCGCTAATTACTAGATTAATAGGCCCACCAGTAGTGAGCCACTGCAACATTGACCCACTAATTACTAGACTAATAGGCCCACCAGTAGTGATCCACTGCAACACTGACCACTAATTACTAGACTAATAGGTCCACCAGAAGTGAGCCACTGCAACACTGACCACTAATTACTAGACTAATATGCCCACCAGTAGTGAGCCACTGCAACACTGACCACTAATTACTAGACTAATAGGCCCACCAGTAGTGAACCACTGCAACACTGACCACTAATTACTAGACTAATAGGCCCACCAGTAGCGAGCCACTGCAACACTGACCCACTAATTACTAGACTAAAAGGCCCACCAGTAGTGAGCCACTGCAACACTGACCACTAATTACTAGAGTAATAGGCCCACCAGTAGTGAGCCACTGCAACACTGACCACTAATTACTAGACTAATAGGCCCACCAGTAGTGAACCACTTCAACATTGACCACTAATTACTAGACTAATATGCCCACCAGTACTGAGCCACTGCAACACTGACCCACTAATTAATAGACTAATAGGCCCACTAGTAGTGAGCCACTGCAACACTGACCCACTAATTACTAGACTAATAGGAGCCACTGCAACACTGACCACTAATTACTAGACTAATAGGTCCACCAGTAGTGAGCCACTGCAACACTGACCCACTAATTACTAGACTAATAGGTCCACCAGTAGTGAGCCACTGCAACACTGACCACTAATTACTAGAATAATAGGCCCACCAGTAGTGAGCCACTGCAACACTGACCCGCTAATTACTAGATTAATAGGCCCACCAGTAGTGAGCCACTGCAACATTGACCCACTAATTACTAGACTAATAGGTCCACCAGTAGTGAGCCACTGCAACACTGACCCGCTAATTACTAGACTAATAGGCCCAACAGTAGTGAGCCACTGCAACACTGACCACTAATTACTAGACTAATAGGCCCACCAGTAGTGAGCCACTGCAACACTGACCCACTAATTACTAGACTAATAGGCCCACCAGTAGTGAGCCACTGCAACACTGACCCACTAATTACTAGAATAATAGGCCCACCAGTAGTGAGCCACTGCAACACTTATTCACTAATTACTAGATTAATAGGCTCACCAGTAGTGAGCCACTGCAACACTTATTCACTAATTACTAGACTAATAGGCCCACCAGTAGTGAGCCACTGCAACACTGACCCACTAATTACTAGAATAATAGGCCCACCAGTACTGAGCCACTGCAACAATGACCACTAATTACTAGACTAATAGGCCCACCAGTAGTGAGCCACTGCAACACAGACCACTAACTACTAGACTAATAGGCCCACCAGTAGTGAGCCACTGCCACACTGACAACTAATTACTAGACTAATAGGCCCACCAGTAGTGAGCCACTGCAACACTGACCATTAATTACTAGACTAATAGGCCCGCCAGTAGTGAAGCAGTGGAACACTGACCACTAATTACTAGACTAATAGGCCCACCAGTAGTAAGCCACTGCAACACTGACCACTAATTACTAGACTAATAGGCCCACCAGTAGTGAGCCACTGCAACACTGACCCACTAATTACTAGACTAATAGGCCCACCAGTAGTGAGCCACTGCAACACTGACCACTAATTACTAGACTAATAGGCCCACCAGTAGTGAGCCACTGCAACACTGACCACTAATTACTAGACTAATATGCCCACCAGTAGTGAGCCACTGCAACACTGACCACTAATTACTAGACTAATAGGCCAACCAGTAGTGAGCCACTGCAACACTGACCACTAATTACTAGACTAATAGGCCCACCAGTAGTGAGCCACTGCAACACTCCCACTAATCACTAGACTAATAGGCCCACCAGTAGTGAGCCACTGCAACACTGACCACTAATTACTAGACTAATAGGCCCACCAGTAGTGAGCCACTGTAACACTGACCCCTAATTACTAGACTAATAGGCCCACCAGTAGTGAGCCACTGTAACACTGACCCCTAATTACTAGACTAATAGGCCCACCAGTAGTGAGCCACTGCAACACTGACCACTAATTACTAGACTAATATGCCCACCATTAGTGAGTCACTGCAACACTGACCACTAATTACTAGACTAATAGGCCCACCAGTAGTGAGCCACTGCAACACTGACCCACTAATTACTAGACTAATAGGCCCACCAGTAGTGAGCCACTGCAACACTGACCACTAATTACTAGACTAATAGGCCCACCAGTAGTGAACCACTGCAACACTGACCACTAATTACTAGACTAATAGGCCCACCAGTAGCGAGCCACTGCAACACTGACCCACTAATTACTAGACTAAAAGGCCCACCAGTAGTGAGCCACTGCAACACTGACCACTAATTACTAGAGTAATAGGCCCACCAGTAGTGAGCCACTGCAACACTGACCACTAATTACTAGACTAATAGGCCCACCAGTAGTGAACCACTTCAACATTGACCACTAATTACTAGACTAATATGCCCACCAGTACTGAGCCACTGCAACACTGACCCACTAATTAATAGACTAATAGGCCCACCAGTAGTGAGCCACTGCAACACAGACCACTAACTACTAGACTAATAGGCCCACCAGTAGTGAGCCACTGCCACACTGACAACTAATTACTAGACTAATAGGCCCACCAGTAGTGAGCCACTGCAACACTGACCATTAATTACTAGACTAATAGGCCCGCCAGTAGTGAAGCAGTGGAACACTGACCACTAATTACTAGACTAATAGGCCCACCAGTAGTAAGCCACTGCAACACTGACCACTAATTACTAGAGTAATAGGCCCACCAGTAGTGAACCACAGCAACACTGACCACTAATTACTAGACTAATAGGTCAACCAATAGTGAGCCACTGCAACACTGACCCACTAATTACTAGACTAATAGGCCCACCAGTAGTGAGCCACTGCATCACTGACCCACTAATTACTAGACTAATAGGCCCACCAGTAGTGAGCCACTGCAACACTGACCACTAATTACTAGACTAATAGGCCCACCAGTAGTGAACCACTGCCACACTGACCCACTAATTAATAGACTAAACGGAGCCACTGCAACACTG
This sequence comes from Cladorhizidae sp. MBARI D1340-BT2, assembly GCA_028752905.1. Taxonomy (NCBI): domain Eukaryota; kingdom Metazoa; phylum Porifera; class Demospongiae; order Poecilosclerida; family Cladorhizidae; species Cladorhizidae sp. MBARI D1340-BT2. The sequence goes on from JAQNBH010000137.1 coordinate 154,994, forward strand.
ACCACTAATTACTAGATTAATAGGCACACCAGTAGTGAGCTACTGCAACACTGACCACTAATTACTAGACTAATAAGCCCACCAGTAGTGAGCCACTGCAACACTGACCACTAATTACTAGACTAATAGGTCCACCAGTAGTGAGCCACTGCAACACTGACCCAATAATTACTAGACTAATAGGTCCATCAGTAGTGAGCCACTGCAACACTGACCACTAATTACTAGATAATAGGCCCACCAGTAGTGAGCCACTGCAACACTGACCCGCTAATTACTAGATTAATAGGCCCACCAGTATTGAGCAACTGCAACATTGACCCACTAATTACTAGACTAATAGGTCCACCAGTAGTGAACCACTTCAACACTGACCACTAATTACTAGACTAATATGCCCACCAGTACTGAGCCACTGCAATACTGACCCACTAATTAATAGACTAAAAGGAGCCACTGCAACACTGACCACTAATTACTAGATTAATAGGCACACCAGTAGTGAGCTACTGCAACACTGACCACTAATTACTAGACTAATAAGCCCACCAGTAGTGAGCCACTGCAACACTGACCACTAATTACTAGACTAATAGGTCCACCAGTAGTGAGCCACTGCAACACTGACCCACTAATTACTAGACTAATAGGTCCACCAGTAGTGAGCCACTGCAACACTGACCACTAATTACTAGAATAATAGGCCCACCAGTAGTAAGCCACTGCAACACTGACCCGCTAATTACTAGATTAATAGGCCCACCAGTAGTGAGCCACTGCAACACTGACCACTAATTACTAGAGTAATAGGCCCACCAGTAGTGAACCACTGCAACACTGACCACTAATTACTAGACTAATAGGTCCACCAGTAGTGAGCCACTGCAACACTGACCCACTAATTACTAGAATAATAGGCCCACCAGTAGTAAGCCACTGCAACACTGACCCGCTAATTACTAGATTAATAGGCCCACCAGTAGTGAGCCACTGCAACACTGACCACTAATTACTAGAGTAATAGGCCCACCAGTAGTGAACCACTGCAACACTGACCACTAATTACTAGACTAATAGGCCCACCAGGAGTGAGCCACTGCAACACTGACCCACTAATTACTAGACTAATAGGCCCACCAGTAGTGAGCCACTGCAACACTGACCCACTAATTACTAGACTAATAGGCCCACCAGTAGTGAGCCACTGCAACATTGACCCACTAATTACTAGACTAATAGGCCCACAGGTAGTGAACCACTTCAACACTGACCACTAATTACTAGACTAATATGCCCACCAGTACTGAGCCACTGCAATACTGACCCAATAATTACTAGACCAATAGGCCCACCAGTAGTGAGCCACTGCAACACTGACCACTAATTACTAGACTAATAGGTCCACCAGTAGTGAGCCACTGCAACACTGACACAATAATCACTAGACTAATAGGAGCCACTGCAACACTGACCACTAATTACTAGACTAATAGGCCCACCAGTAGTGAGCCACTGCAACACTGACCACTAATTACTAGAATAATAGGCCCACCAGTAGTAAGCCACTGCAACACTGACCCGCTAATTACTAGATTAATAGGCCCACCAGTAGTGAGCCACTGCAACATTGACCCACTAATTACTAGACTAATAGGCCCACAGGTAGTGAACCACTTCAACACTGACCACTAATTACTAGACTAATATGCCCACCAGTACTGAGCCACTGCAATACTGACCCAATAATTACTAGACCAATAGGCCCACCAGTAGTGAGCCACTGCAACACTGACCACTAATTACTAGACTAATAGGTCCACCAGTAGTGAGCCACTGCAACACTGACACAATAATCACTAGACTAATAGGAGCCACTGCAACACTGACCACTAATTACTAGACTAATAGGCCCACCAGTAGTGAGCCACTGCAACACTGACCACTAATTACTAGACTAATAGGCCCACCAGTAGTGAGCCACTGCAACACTGACCACTAATTACTAGACTAATAGGCCCACCAGTAGTGAACCACTTCAACACTGACCACTAATTACTAGACTAATAGGTCCACCAGTAGTGAAGCAGTGGAACACTGACCACAAATTACTAGACTAATAGACCCACCAGTAGTGAGCCACTGCAACACTGACCCACTAATTACTAGACTAATAGGCCCACCAGTAGTGAGCCACTGCAACACTGACCACTAATTACTAGACTAATAGGCCCACCAGTAGTGAGCCACTGCAACACTGACCACTAATTACTAGACTAATAGGTCCACCAGTAGTGAGCCACTGCAACTCTGCCACTAATTACTAGACTAATATGCCCACCAGCAGTGATCCACTGCAACACTGACCACTAATTACTAGACTAATAGGCCCACCAGTAGTGAGCCACTGCAACACTGACCCACTAATTACTAGACTAATAGGCCCACCAGTAGTGAAGCAGTGGAACACTGACCACAAATTACTAGACTAATAGACCCACCAGTAGTGAGCCACTGCAACACTGACCACTAATTACTAGACTAATAGGCCCACCAGTAGTGAGCCACTGCAACACTGACCACTAATTACTAGACTAATAGGCCCACCAGTAGTGAGCCACTGCAACACTGACCACTAATTACTAGACTAATAGGTCCACCAGTAGTGAGCCACTGCAACTCTGCCACTAATTACTAGACTAATATGCCCACCAGCAGTGATCCACTGCAACACTGACCACTAATTACTAGACTAATAGGCCCACCAGTAGTGAGCCACTGCAACACTGACCCACTAATTACTAGACTAATAGGCCCACCAGTAGTGAGCCACTGCAACACTGACCACTAATTACTAGACTAATAGGCCCCCCCAGTAGTGAGCCACTGCAACACTGACCACTAATTACTAGACTAATAGGCCCACCAGTAGTGAGCCACTGCAACACTGACCCACTAATTACTAGACTAATAGATCCAACAGTAGTGAGCCACTGCAACACTGACTACTAATTACTAGACTAATATGCCCACCAGTAGTGAGCCACTGCAACACTGACCACTAATTACTAGACTAATAGGCCCACCAGTAGTGAGCCACTGCAACACTGACCACTAATTACTAGACTAATAGGCCCACCAGTAGTGAACCACTTCAACACTGACCACTAATTACTAGACTAAAAGGTCCACCAGTAGTGAGCCACTGCAACACTGACCACTAATTACTAGACTAATAGGCCCACCAGTAGTGTGCCACTGCAACACTGACCACTAATTACTAGACTAATATGCCCACCAGTAGTGAGCCACTGCAACACTGACTCACTAATTACTAGACTAATATGCCCACCAGTAGTGAGCCACTGCAACAATGACCACTAATTACTAGACTAATAGGCCCACCAGTAGTGAGCCACTGCAACACTGACCACTAATTACTAGACTAATAGGCCCACCAGTAGTAAACCACTGCAACACTGACCACTAATTACTAGACTAATAGGCCCACCAGTAGTGAACCATTCAACACTGACCACTAATTACTAGACTAATAGGCCCACCAGTAGTGAGCCACTGCAACACTGACCACTAATTACTAGACTAATAGGCCCACCAGTAGTGTGCCACTGCAACACTGACCACTAATTACTAGACTAATAT
>JAQNBH010000030.1:0-10495 GCA_028752905.1 Cladorhizidae sp. MBARI D1340-BT2
CATCAGCTCTCCTCATGTGTGCTCATGTGCTCATCAGCTCTCCTCATGTGTGCTCATGTGCTCATCAGCTCTCCTCATGTGTGCTCATGTGCTCATCAGCTCTCCTCATGTGTGCTCATGTGCTCATCAGCTCTCCTCATGTGTGCTCATGTGCTCATCAGCTCTCCTCATGTGTGCTCATGTGCTCATCAGCTCTCCTCATGTGTGCTCATGTGCTCATCAGCTCTGACCTCATGTGTGCTCATGTGCTCATCAGCTCTCCTCATGTGTGCTCATGTGCTCATCAGCTCTCCTCATGTGTGCTCATGTGCCATCAACTCTCCTCATGTGTGCTCATGTGCTCATCAGCTCTCCTCATGTGTGCTCATGTGCCATCAACTCTCCTCATGTGTGCTCATGTGCCATCAGCTCTCCTCATGTGTGCTCATGTGCTCATCAGCTCTCCTCATGTGTGCTCATGTGCTCATCAGCTCTCCTCATGTGTGCTCATGTGCCATCAACTCTCCTCATGTGTGCTCATGTGCTCATCAGCTCTCCTCATGTGTGCTCATGTGCTCATCAGCTCTCCTCATGTGTGCTCATGTGCTCATCAGCTCTCCTCATGTGTGCTCATGTGCCATCAGCTCTCCTCATGTGTGCTCATGTGCCCATCAGCTCTCCTCATGTGTGCTCATGTGCTCATCAGCTCTCCTCATGTGTGCTCATGTGCTCATCAGCTCTCCTCATGTGTGCTCATGTGCTCATCAGCTCTCCTCATGTGTGCTCATGTGCTCATCAGCTCTCCTCATGTGTGCTCATGTGCCCATCAGCTCTCCTCATGTGTGCTCATGTGCTCATCAGCTCTCCTCATGTGTGCTCATGTGCTCATCAGCTCTCCTCATGTGTGCTCATGTGCTCATCAGCTCTCCTCATGTGTGCTCATGTGCCATCAACTCTCCTCATGTGTGCTCATGTGCTCATCAGCTCTCCTCATGTGTGCTCATGTGCTCATCAGCTCTCCTCATGTGTGCTCATGTGCCATCAGCTCTCCTCATGTGTGCTCATGTGCCCATCAGCTCTCCTCATGTGTGCTCATGTGCCATCAGCTCTCCTCATGTGTGCTCATGTGCTCATCAGCTCTCCTCATGTGTGCTCATGTGCTCATCAGCTCTCCTCATGTGTGCTCATGTGCTCATCAGCTCTCCTCATGTGTGCTCATGTGCCATCAACTCTCCTCATGTGTGCTCATGTGCTCATCAGCTCTCCTCATGTGTGCTCATGTGCTCATCAGCTCTCCTCATGTGTGCTCATGTGCCATCAGCTCTCCTCATGTGTGCTCATGTGCCCATCAGCTCTCCTCATGTGTGCTCATGTGCCATCAGCTCTCCTCATGTGTGCTCATGTGCTCATCAGCTCTCCTCATGTGTGCTCATGTGCTCATCAGCTCTCCTCATGTGTGCTCATGTGCTCATCAGCTCTCCTCATGTGTGCTCATGTGCCCATCAGCTCTCCTCATGTGTGCTCATGTGCTCATCAGCTCTCCTCATGTGTGCTCATGTGCCATCAGCTCTCCTCATGTGTGCTCATGTGCTCATCAGCTCTCCTCATGTGTGCTCATGTGCTCATCAGCTCTCCTCATGTGTGCTCATGTGCTCATCAGCTCTCCTCATGTGTGCTCATGTGCCATCAGCTCTCCTCATGTGTGCTCATGTGCTCATCAGCTCTCCTCATGTGTGCTCATGTGCTCATCAGCTCTCCTCATGTGTGCTCATGTGCTCATCAGCTCTCCTCATGTGTTCTCATGTGCCATCAGCTCTGACCTCATGTGCTATCTCTGCAATTTCTGCCTCTCATTAGCTTAAGATGCATGCCCCTCCCACCTTACATTCAATTGTGTTGACTATTATCATGCCTGAGGCAAGCGTGAGTGTGTGATTTAATTGAAAATCATTACAATGCCGTGTAATATCTTTCAATATATGATATGCAGGACGGTCTTGTAGATGAGTTCTCAGCAATTCTCAATCACTGCAGATTAAAAGATATCCTACTGGTGAGACACACACACACACAGTGCAGGACATTTCTGTTTGGACAATCTTTCCAAGTACTGTCAATTTTGTTCTGCCATTCTCAGACTTTGAGCTGCCATCAAATGTTTGAAAATTACAGCTTATATGTCCCTCGAGTCATCAAGCAATGAGTGCACACACGATAAAACTCGAATGAACAAGACCTTCCAGGGCTTCATTTAGGGTGGGGGAGGTGCGGGGGGGGGGGGGCTGCCCCCCCTTGGAACCTTTTTGTACCCCCCCCCTTGGAAATTGTATTATTAAAATTTATTAGAAACTTTGTCACATCTTTAACCATCATGCCCCCCCTTAATATCCAGATTCCTCCAGTTACCCCCCCCCCCCCCCCCCTCCCCCTTGGACAATTTTCTAAATGGCCTCCTCATTACTGGGTGGTTGGGGCATCTGATGCTGTATGTTCGTGGGTGTGTGTATTCTAGAGCATTCGTTATTGTTGCTTGGACATTTTGACAGACAGAGTCAATTGATTTTTGTTTAGACGAATACATAATGTTTGGATAATGTCTGATGTCCGGCTAGGGCTGGGGTTAGGGCTAGGGCTAGGGTTGGCTGTGATTTACCACACTACAAGGGCACACTACACTCACAATCCTAAATATAAACTGTCTCCCATTCTATATGCAGTCAAGATCTGTCAAGCCAACGTCAGCACAAGCTACAGTCAGTGTCTGCATTAGCTGCAGTCAGTGTCTGTATTAGCTACAGTCAGTGTCTGTATTAGCTACAGTCAGTGTCTGTATTAGCTACAGTCAGTGTCTGCATTAGCTACAGTCAGTGTCTGTACAAGCTACAGTCAGTGTCTGTATTAGCTGCAGTCAGTGTCTGTATTAGCTGCAGTCAGTGTCTGCATTATCTACAGTCAGTGTCTGCATTAGCTACAGTCAGTGTCTGTACAAGCTACAGTCAGTGTCTGTATTAGCTACAGTCAGTGTCTGCATTAGCTACAGTCAGTGTCTGTATTAGCACAGTCAGTGTCTGCATTAGCTACAGTCAGTGTCTGCATTAGCTACAGTCAGTGTCTGTATTAGCTACAGTCAGTGTCTGTATTAGCTACAGTCAGTGTCTGTATTAGCTACAGTCAGTGTCTGTATTATCTACAGTCAGTGTCTGCATTAGCTACAGTCAGTGTCTGTATTAGCTACAGTCAGTGTCTGTACAAGCTACAGTCAGTGTCTGTATTAGCTACAGTCAGTGTCTGTATTAGCTGCAGTCAGTGTCTGCATTAGCTACAGTCAGTGTCTGTATTAGCTACAGTCAGTGTCTGTATTATCTACAGTCAGTGTCTGCATTAGCTACAGTCAGTGTCTGTATTAGCTACAGTCAGTGTCTGTATTAGCTACAGTCAGTGTCTGTATTAGCTGCAGTCAGTGTCTGCATTAGCTACAGTCAGTGTCTGTATTAGCTACAGTCAGTGTCTGCATTAGCTGCAGTCAGTGTCTGTATTAGCTACAGTCAGTGTCTATACAATTTACAGTCAGTGTCTGCATTAGCTACAGTCAGTGTCTGTACTAGCTACAGTCAGTGTCTGTATTAGCTACAGTCAGTATCTGCATTAGTTACAGTCAGTGTCTGCATTAGCTACAGTCAGTGTCTGTATTAGCTACAGTCAGTGTCTGTATTAGCTGCAGTCAGTGTCTGCATTATCTACAGTCAGTGTCTGCATTAGCTACAGTCAGTGTCTGTACAAGCTACAGTCAGTGTCTGTATTAGCTACAGTCAGTGTCTGCATTAGCTACAGTCAGTGTCTGCATTAGCTACAGTCAGTGTCTGTATTAGCTACAGTCAGTGTCTATATTAGCTACAGTCAGTGTCTGTATTAGCTACAGTCAGTGTCTGTATTATCTACAGTCAGTGTCTGCATTAGCTACAGTCAGTGTCTGTATTAGCTACAGTCAGTGTCTGTATTAGCTACAGTCAGTGTCTGTACAAGCTACAGTCAGTGTCTGCATTAGCTGCAGTCAGTGTCTGTATTAGCTGCAGTCAGTGTCTGCATTAGCTACAGTCAGTGTCTGTATTAGCTGCAGTCAGTGTCTGCATTAGCTACAGTCAGTGTCTGTATTAGCTGCAGTCAGTGTCTGCATTAGCTACAGTCAGTGTCTGTATTAGCTACAGTCAGTGTCTGCATTAGCTGCAGTCAATGTCTGTATTAGCTACAGTCAGTGTCTATACAATTTACAGTCAGTGTCTGCATTAGCTACAGTCAGTGTCTGTACAAGCTACAGTCAGTCTCTGTATTAGCTACAGTCAGTATCTGCATTAGTTACAGTCAGTGTCTGCATTAGCTACAGTCAGTGTCTGTATTAGCTACAGTCAGTGTCTGTATTAGCTACAGTCAGTGTCTGCATTAGCTACAGTCAGTGTCTGTACAAGCTACAGTCAGTGTCTGTATTAGCTACAGTCAGTATCTGCATTAGTTACAGTCAGTGTCTGTATTAGCTACAGTCAGTGTCTGCATTAGCTACAGTCAGTGTCTGTACAAGCTACAATCAGTGTCTGTATTAGCTACAGTCAGTATCTGCATTAGTTACAGTCAGTTTCTGCATTAGCTACAGTCAGTGTCTGTATTAGCTGCAGTCAGTGTCTACAGTCAGTGTCTGTATTAGCTACAGTCAGTGTCTGCATTAGCTGCAGTCAGTGTCTGCATTAGCTACAGTCAGTGTCTGTATTAGCTACAGTCAGTGTCTGCATTAGCTACAGTCAGTGTCTGTATTAGCTACAGTCAGTCTGTATTATCTACAGTCAGTGTCTGTATTAGTTACAGTCAGTGTCTGCATTAGCTACAGTCAGTGTCTGTATTAGTTACAGTCAGTGTCTGCATTAGCTACGGTCAGTGTCTGCATTAGCTACAGTCAGTGTCTGCATTAGCTACAGTCAGTGTCTGCATTAGCTACGGTCAGTGTCTGTATTAGCTACAGTCAGTGTCTGCATTAGCTACAGTCAGTGTCTGCATTAGCTACAGTCAGTGTCTGTATTAGCTACAGTCAGTGTCTGTACAAGCTACAGTCAGTGTCTGTATTAGCTACAGTGTTAGCTACAGTCAGTGTCTGTATTAGCTACAGTCAGTGTCTATACAATTTACAGTCAGTGTCTGCATTAGCTACAGTCAGTGTCTGTATTAGCTGCAGTCAGTGTCTGTATTAGCTGCAGTCAGTGTCTGTATTATCTACAGTCAGTGCCTGTATTAGCTACAGTCAGTGTCTGCATTAGCTACAGTCAGTGTCTGTATTAGCTACAGTCAGTGTCTGTATTAGCTACAGTCAGTGTCTGCATTAGCTACAGTCAGGGTCTGTATTAGCTACAGTCAGTGTCTGCATTAGCTACAGTCAGTGTGCATTAGCTACAGTCAGTGTCTGCATTAGCTGCAGTCAGTATCTGCATTAGTTACAGTCAGTGTCTGCATTATCTACAGTCAGTGTCTGTATTAGCTACAGTCAGTGTCTGCATTAGTTACAGTCAGTGTCTGCATTAGTTACAGTCAGTGTCTGCATTAGCTGCAGTCAGTATCTGCATTAGTTACAGTCAGTGTCTGTATTAGCTACAGTCAGTGTGTATTAGCTACAGTCAGTGTCTGTATTAGCTACAGTCAGTGTCTATATTAGCTGCAGTCAGTGTCTGTATTATCTACAGTCAGTGTATTAGCTACAGTCAGTGTCTGCATTAGCTACAGTCAGTGTCTGCATTAGCTACAGTCAGTGTCTGCTTTAGCTACAGTCAGTGTCTGCTTTAGCTACAGTCAGTGTCTGTCTTAGCTACAGTCAGTGTCTATATTAGCTGCAGTCAGTGTCTGTATTATCTACAGTCAGTGTCTGTATTAGCTACAGTCAGTGTCTGTATTAGCTACAGTCAGTGTCTGCATTAGCTACAGTCAGTGTCTGCTTTAGCTACAGTCAGTGTCTGTATTAGCTACAGTCAGTGTCTATATTAGCTGCAGTCAGTGTTTGTATTAGCTACAGTCAGTGTCTATATTAGCTGAAGTCAGTGTCTGTATTATCTACAGTCAGTGTCTGTATTAGCTACAGTCAGTGTCTGCATTAGCTACAGTCAGTGTCTGTATTAGCTACAGTCAGTGTCTGCATTAGCTACAGTCAGTGTCTGCTTTAGCTACAGTCAGTGTCTGTATTAGCTACAGTCAGTGTCTGTATTAGCTACAGTCAGTGTCTGCATTAGTTACAGTCAGTGTCAGTATGTTGTGTTAATATGTTGTAATGCTTCTCTAAAAAACATCTACAATTTGGTAACAATGACTGAGATAAACAGTTTACCCTGACAATGGTTTTACTGGCTCTATGACATATATATATATATATATATATATATATGTATAATGTGTATATATATGTATATATGTGTATATATATATATATATGTATATATACATGTATATATGTATATATATATACATATATATGTATATATATATACATATATACATGTATATATACATATATATATATATATATATATATATGTATATGTGTATATATATGTGTATATATATATGTATATATATATATATATATGTATATATACATGTATATATGTATATATATATACATATATATGTGTATGTATGTGTAATTGATCTACCATATGATCACCATAGTAATTAATCTACCATACGATCACCATAGTAATTAATCTACCATACGATCACCATAGTAATTAATCTACCATACGATCACCATAGTAATTAATCTACCATACGATCACCATAGTAATTAATCTACCATACGATCACTATAGTAATTGATCTAGCATATGATCACCATAGTAATTAATCTACCATACGATCACCATAGTAATTGATGTACCTTACGATCACCATAGTAATTGATCTACCATACGATCACCATAGTAATTTATCTACCATACGATCACCATAGTAATTGAACTGGTAACCTGATTTTAATATATATATTTAGTGCTTACGTAAACTGGGAATGATCGTCATAGTGAAGATAAAGGAAGAGGTGCATAGCTAATAGGAAAGAAGTACATAGTTTCATTCTGACAAGCTATTATTGTTTATTAAGGAAACGATTGTTACAGTGAATGTGGAGAATATCTGTGGGTGGGCGCTTGCCTCAACCGGTCAAGTTCGGAATCTATCAGGAATATATATTATCTTAGCTTTTCCTTATGACAATCCAAGCATTACCTGATGGCATCAATAATGTATAGACCACTGTACTGTATTAGGACTGCAGCTAGGCTGGGGTCAGGACAATGGCTATATCAATACAATGATAATGTACAGACCAGTGTATTGTATTAGGACTGCAGCTAGGCTGGGGTCAGGACAATGACTGCAGCAATACAATGATTCGAGTTCAAGTTTTGTCGAGTAAGGCATCGGCTAAAATAAAAATTCTTTCTCTCTCAAATACCTTCTCCACATCAATACAATGATTCTAGTTCAAGTTTTGTCGAGTAAGGCATCGGCTAAAATAAAAATACTTTCTCTCTCAAATACCTTCTCCTGCCACCCAATGCATGGCATTGGTTGGTGTGTGTGTTAGGTGCTGGAGGCAGAAGGGAAGATCAGGTCACACACCATCCAATGTCCAGATAGCAAGCCAACTCTCTTCAGCAGTCCTTTCAACACAGCAGGTCAGTCTTGTAGTATTTCTCTGAATATGCAATCACATGTGTAATAAATACCTGTTGAGGATGTGGACCCATTGACCAGCATTCATTATCACATGCCAGCATTCATTAATACATGCCAGCATTCATTATCACATGCCAGCATTCATTATCACATGCCAGCATTCATTAATACATGCCAGCATTCATTATCACATGCCAGCATTCATTATTACATGCCAGCATTCATTATTACATGTCAGCATTCATTATCACATGCCAGCATTCATTATTACATGCCAGCATTCATTATTACATGCCAGCATTCATTAATACATGCCAGCATTCATTATTACATGCCAGCATTCATTATTACATGCCAGCATTCATTATTACATGTCAGCATTCATTATCACATGCCAGCATTCATTATTACATGCCAGCATTCATTATCACATGCCAGCATTCATTATCACATGCCAGCATTCATTAATACATGCCAGCATTCATTATCACATGCCAGCATTCATTATTACATGCCAGCATTCATTATTACATGCCAGCATTCATTATTACATGCCAGCATTCATTAATACATGCCAGCATTCATTATTACATGCCAGCATTCATTATCACATGCCAGCATTCATTATTACATGCCAGCATTCATTATCACATGCCAGCATTCATTAATACATGCCAGCATTCATTAATACATGCCAGCATTCATTAATACATGCCAGCATTCATTAATACATGCCAGCATTCATTAATACATGCCAGCATTCATTATTACATGCCAGCATTCATTATTACATGCCAGCATTCATTAATACATGCCAGCATTCATTATTACATGCCAGCATTCATTAATACATGCCAGCATTCATTAATACATGCCAGCATTCATTATTACATGCCAGCATTCATTATTACATGCCAGCATTCATTATTACATGCCAGCATTCATTATCACATGCCAGCATTCATTATCACATGCCAGCATTCATTATCACATGCCAGCATTCATTATTACATGCCAGCATTCATTATCACATGCCAGCATTCATTATCACATGCCAGCATTCATTAATACATGCCAGCATTCATTAATACATGCCAGCATTCATTATTACATGCCAGCATTCATTATTACATGCCAGCATTCATTATCACATGCCAGCATTCATTATTACATGCCAGCATTCATTATTACATGCCAGCATTCATTATTACATGCCAGCATTCATTATTACATGCCAGCATTCATTATCACATGCCAGCATTCATTATTACATGCCAGCATTCATTATTACATGCCAGCATTCATTAATACATGCCAGCATTCATTATTACATGCCAGCATTCATTATTACATGCCAGCATTCATTATCACATGCCAGCATTCATTATTACATGCCAGCATTCATTAATACATGCCAGCATTCATTATTACATGCCAGCATTCATTATCACATGCCAGCATTCATTATTACATGCCAGCATTCATTATTACATGCCAGCATTGATTATTACATGCCAGCATTCATTAATACATGCCAGCATTCATTATTACATGCCAGCATTCATTATTACATGCCAGCATTCATTATTACATGCCAGCATTCATTATCACATGCCAGCATTCATTATCACATGCCAGCATTCATTATTACATGCCAGCATTCATTATTACATGCCAGCATTCATTAATACATGCCAGCATTCATTATTACATGCCAGCATTCATTATCACATGCCAGCATTCATTATTACATGCCAACATTCATTAATACATGCCAGCATTCATTAATACATGCCAGCATTCATTATTACATGCCAGCATTCATTAATACATGCCAGCATTCATTATTACATGCCAGCATTCATTATTACATGCCAGCATTCATTAATACATGCCAGCATTCATTATTACATGCCAGCATTCATTATTACATGCCAGCATTCATTATTACATGCCAGCATTCATTAATACATGCCAGCATTCATTAATACATGCCAGCATTCATTAATACATGCCAGCATTCATTATTACATGCCAGCATTCATTAATACATGCCAGCATTCATTAATACATGCCAGCATTCATTATTACATGCCAGCATTCATTATTACATGCCAGCATTCATTATTACATGCCAGCATTCATTATTACATGCCAGCATTCATTATCACATGCCAGCATTCATTATTACATGCCAGCATTCATTATCACATGCCAGCATTCATTATTACATGCCAGCATTCATTATTACATGCCAGCATTCATTATTACATGCCAGCATTCATTAATACATGCCAGCATTCATTATTACATGCCAGCATTCATTAATACATGCCAGCATTCATTATTACATGCCAGCATTAATTATCACATGCCAGCATTCATTATTACATGCCAGCATTCATTATCACATGCCAGCATTCATTATTACATGCCAGCATTCATTATCACATGCCAGCATTCATTATTACATGCCAGCATTCATTATTACATGCCAGCATTCATTATTACATGCCAGCATTCATTAATACATGCCAGCATTCATTATTACATGCCAGCATTCATTATTACATGCCAGCATTCATTATCACATGCCAGCATTCATTATTACATGCCAGCATTCATTATTACATGCCAGCATTCATTATTACATGCCAGCATTCATTATTACATGCCAGCATTCATTATTACATGCCAGCATTCATTATTACATGCCAGCATTCATTATTACATGCCAGCATTCATTATCACATGCCAGCATTCATTATCACATGCCAGCATTCATTATTACATGCCAGCATTCATTAATACA
>JAQNBH010000138.1:5000-61002 GCA_028752905.1 Cladorhizidae sp. MBARI D1340-BT2
GGCTCATCAAAGTCCCCATCTGCATATGCCTTGAGGACCTCCTCCAAAGAGAAACATTGTCTTTTTGCCATAATAGTTATCCTATTTGTAATAATTATGTATAAGTCACAATTGTTTCCAAGTTTTCTATAAAAAAATGTTATAGTGAGTGCTAATAATAAAGGCACTATCATGAACTTACAGTGTTATAGAGAAGTATTGATCCTTCATAAAGAGTTAAGTCATCTATAGGACAGTGTATATGCACATGGAAAGGTGATTAGATGATATTTATATTTAAGTCGTCTATAGGATAGTGTATATATATGCACATGGGAAAGGTGATTTAATGATATTGATATTTAAGTTATCTATAGTGCAGTGTATATGCACATGGAAAGGTGATTAGATGATATTGATATTTAAGTCATCTATAGGACAGTGTATATGCACATGAGAAAGGCAATTAGATGATATTGATATTAAGTCATCTATACGACAGTGTATATGCATATGGGAAAGGTGATTAGATGATATTTAAGTCGTCTATAGGACAGTGTATATGCACATGGAAAGGTGATTAGATGATATTGATATTTAAGTTGTCTATAGGACAGTGTATATGCACATGGAAAGGTGATTAGATGATATTGATATTTAAGTCATCTATAGGACAGTGTATATGCATGTGGGAAAGGTGATTAGATGATATTGATATTTAAGTCATCTATAGGAAAGTGTATATATATGCGCATGGGAAAGGTGATTAGATTATATTGATATTTAAGTCGTCTATAGGACAGTGTATATGCACATGGAAAGGTGATTAGATGATATTGATATTTAAGTTATCTATAGGACAGTGTATATGCACATGGGAAAGGTGATTAGATGATATTGATATTTAAGTCGTCTATAGGACAGTGTATATGCACATGGGAAAGGTGATTAGATGATATTTATATTTAAGTCGTCTATAGGACAGTGTATATGCACATGGGAAAGGTGATTAGATGATATTGATATTTAAGTCATCTATAGGACAGTGTATATGCACATGGGAAAGGTGATTAGATGTTATTGATATTTAAGTCGTCTATAGGACAGTGTATATGCACATGGAAAGGTGATTAGATGATATTGATATTTAAGTTATCTATAGGACAGTGTATATGCACATGGGAAAGGTGATTAGATGATATTGATATTTAAGTCGTCTATACGACAGTGTATATGCACATGGAAAGGTGATTAGATGATATTGATATTTAAGTCATCTATAGGACAGTGTATAATAGGAGAGTGTATATGCACATGGGAAAGGTGATTAGATGATATTGATATTTAATTCATCTATAGGACAGTGTATATGCACATCGGAAAGGTGATTAGATGATATTGATATTTAAGTCGTCTATAGGACAGTGTATATACACAAGGGAAAGGTGATTAGATGATATTGATATTTAAGTCATCTATAGGACAGTGTATATGCACATGGGAAAGGTGATTAGATGATATTGATATTTAAGTCGTCTATAGGACAGTGTATATAATTATATGCACATAGGAAAGGTGATTAGATGATATTGGTCATCTATAGGACAGTGTATATATATGCACATGGGAAAGGTTATTAGATGATATTGATATTTAAGTCATCTATAGGACAGTGTATATGCACATGGAAAAGTGATTAGATGATATTGATATTTAAGTCGTCTATAGGACAGTGTATATGCACATGGCAAAGGTGATTAGATGATATTGATATTTAAGTCATCTATAGGACAGTGTATATGCACATGGAAAGGTGATTAGATGATATTGATATTTAGTCATCTATAGGACAGTGTATGTATATACATGGGAAAGGTGATTAGATGATATTGATATTTAAGTCGTCTATAGGACAGTGTATATGCACATGGGAAAGGTGATTAGATGATATTGATATTTAAGTCGTCTATAGGACAGTGTATATATATGCACATGGGAAAGGTAATTAGATGATATTGATATTTAAATTGTCTATAGGACAGTGTATATGCACGTGGGAAAGGTGATTAGATGATATTGATATTTAAGTCGTCTATAGGACAGTGTATATGCACATGGGAAAGGTGATTAGATGATATTTATATTTAAGTCATCTATAGGACAGTGTATATGCACATCGGAAAGGTGATTAGATGATATTGATATTTAAGTTGTCTATAGGACAGTGTATATGCACATGGGAAAGGTGATTAGATGATTTGATATTTAAGTCGTCTATAGGACAGTGTATATATATGCACATGGAAATGTGATTAGATGATATTGATATTTAAGTCATCTATAGGACAGTGTATATGCACATGGGAAAGGTGATTAGATGATATTGATATTTAAGTCGTCTATAGGATAGTGTATATATATGCACATAGGATTAGATGATATTGGTCAATCTTTGAACGGAGTACTAAAGTTAGTATAAGTCCAGAATGTAGCATCCAAATCTTCTCCAATTTGGAAGGCAGCATCTTGCATGTACTGTCATCATATTTTGGGGGGGGGAAACAACAAAAAAATTGGGGTACTGTATATAGTGGACCCCTTAAAGAAGTACTGCTTTAGCAACTGTTTCATGTGGTGTAAATCTAGGTCACATTAAATGACTTGCAAATTTATTCTCATATGCCAATCTTTCTGCAAACTTAGAGTTGAGCTAGTGACATCTGCTCTATCTTGCAATGCCTCATATGGTGTTTTACTTCATGTCTTTTCTGTCGGTTTAAATCTTCCTCCTCTTCAAATATTTCATGCTGCCATGGTTGGAGATAGAAGTCTAGGTCATTTTAAAATATGTAGTAGTCTTGCTGCTGAAGCATGTATGTTTCGGACAGCTCTATGAGGATTAGGCATGCATGTTTCAGACAGCCACTAGGAGGATTAGGCATGCATGTTTCAGAGAGCACTAGGAGGATTAGGCATGCATGTTTCAGAGAGCACTAGGAGGATTAGGCATGCATGTTTCAGGAAGCACTAGGAGGATTAGGCATGCATGTTTCAGAGAGCACTAGGGGGATTAGGCATGCATGTTTCAGAGAGCACTAGGAGGATTAGGCATGCATGTTTCAGGCAGAACTAGGAGGATTAGGCATGCATGTTTCAGAGAGCACTAGGAGGATTAGGCATGCATGTTTCAGAGAGCACTAGGAGGATTAGGCATGCATGTTTCAGACAGCTCTATGAGGATTTTCACTAGAAGTTGAGAATTTTAGACATATACATTACATGCATGTATATGTTCTATGATGCATGTTTCAGAGAGCACTATGAGGATTTACACTAGAAGTTAAGTAAATTTTAGATTTTTATAGGAACATATACATGCATGTAATTAAAGCGGGTGCACGTAATTATATGGCATTATAAAAAATATGCATGAAATAATTACATGGATATGTGACATGGATATGTGAAAAGTGAAAATAAGGGAGTGAATGTAGTTATAGGCACAAATCTAATTATAGGTGGTTATAAGACGTCATGAATGTAATTATAGAGACATGTCATTTAGAAAATGTAAGAAGAATACATGATTGCATCTATGAACTAGTAGTAAAGACATTATATGCATTATACTGAGTAGAGAGTAAATGTATGTATGTTAGGGGATCAGGTATGTATATAGGGCATATAAAATAGACACATATAAGTAATTATTTAAGCAACATTCATATATATATGGCCTCACATGTATAAATATTGGGTATATATACGCATGTGAAGCGCACAAAAGGTTTGTAAGTTAGAAAGTTTTAAATCCATATATAATATATTTTATATATATATAAAGAACAAGTTCCTCTTAAATATAAAGGTTGTTCCTCTAAACATCCAGCACCTTTTTCATGACAGACCTCGAAGGCTGATGACAGCAGCCAGAGTGAGAGATACTTTACCTAATAGCCACATCAATGGAGTGCTTGCCTGGAGTAATTGTACCATGTCATTGTAAATTTGTGCAAAATTAAAACATAAATATGACATTCAAAATAACTCAATGTCCAGGGCTGTAACTTTGCCCTTTGCTACTCTGTGCGTAATAGTGGAGTGCTTGGTAAGCTCACATTTCGGTTAGGTGATAAAAGCTCCACCAGCATCAAATTTCAGCGAGATGTATTATGTAAAGGGTCCTGTAAATGTTTGTTCTCTATACTGATAGGTAAAGGACCCAGTAAATATTTGTTCTCTACACTGATAGGTAAAGGGTCCAGTAAATGTTTGTTCTCTACACTGATAGATAAAGGGTCCTGTAAATGTTTGTGATAGGTAAAGGAGACCCAGTAAATATTTGTTCTCTACACTGATAGGTAAAGGGTCCAGTAAATGTTTGTTCTCTACACTGATAGGTAAAGGGTCCTGTAAATGTTTGTTCTCTATACTGATAGGTAAAGGACCCAGTAAATATTTGTTCTCTACGCTGATAGGTAAAGAGTCCAGTAAATGTTTGTTCTCTACACTGATAGGTAAAGGGTCCTGTAAATATTTGTGCTCTACACTGATAGGTAAAGGGTCCTGTAAATGTTTGTTCTCTACACTGATAGGTAAAGGGTCAAGTAAATGTTTGTTCTCTACACTGATATATTCTCTACACTGATATATAGGTAAAGGGTCCTGTAAACGATTGTTCTCTACACTGTAAAGGGTCCTGTAAATGTTTGTTCTCTACACTGATAGGTAAAGGGTCCTGTAAATATTTTTTGTTCTCTACACTGATAGGTAAATGGTCCTGTAAATGTTTATTCTCTACATTGATAGGTAAAGGGTTCTGTAAATGTTTGTTCTCTACACTTATAGGTAAAGGGTCCTGTAAATGTTTGTTCTATATATTGATAGGTAAAGGGTCCTGTAAATGTTTGTTCTCTACATAGGTAAAGGGTCCTGTAAATGTTTGTTCTCTACACTGATAGGTAAAGGGTCCTGTAAATATTTGTTCTCTACACTGATAGGTAAAGGGTCCTGTAAATGTTTGTTCTCTACATTGATAGGTAAAGGGTCCTGTAAATGTTTGTTCTCTACACCGATAGGTAAAGGGTTCTGTTAACGTTTGTTCTCTACACTGATAGGTAAAGGGTCCTGTAAATGTTTGTTCTATATATTGATAGGTAAAGGGTCCTGTAAATGTTTGTTCTCTACACTGATAGGTAAAGGGTCCTGTAAATGTTTGTTCTCTACACTGATAGGTAAAGGGTCCTGTAAATGTTTGTTCTCTACACTGATAGGTAAAGGGTCCTGTAAATATTTGTTCTCTACACTGATAGGTAAAGGGTTCTGTTAACGTTTGTTCTCTACACTGATAGGTAAAGGGTCCTGTAAATGTTTGTTCTATATATTGATAGGTAAAGGGTCCTGTAAATGTTTGTTCTCTACACTGATAGGTAAAGGGGCCTGTAAATGTTTGTTCTCTACACTGAGAGGTAAAGGGGCCTGTAAATGTTTGTTCTCTACACTGATAGGTTCTCTACACTGATAGGTAAAGGGTCCTGTAAATGTTTGTTCTCTACACTGATAGGTAAAGGGTCCTGTAAATGTTTGTTCTCTACACTGATAGGTAAAGGGTCCTGTAAATATTTGTTCTCTACACTGATAGGTAAAGGGTCCTGTAAATATTTGTTCTCTACACTGATAGGTAAATGGTCCTGTAAATGTTTATTCTCTACATTGATAGGTAAAGGGTTCTGTAAATGTTTGTTCTCTACACTGATAGGTAAAGGGTCCTGTAAATGTTTATTCTCTACAATAGTACATTGATAGGTAAAGGGTCCTGTAAATGTTTGTTCTCTATACTGATAGGTAAAGGGTCCTGTAAATGTTTGTTCTCTACACTGATAGGTAAAGGGTTCTGTTAACGTTTGTTCTCTACACTGATAGGTTCTCTACACTGATAGGTAAAGGGTCCTGTAAATGTTTGTTCTCTACATTGATAGGTAAAGGGTCCTGTAAATGTTTGTTCTATATATTGATAGGTAAAGGGTCCTGTAAATGTTTGTTCTCTACACTGATAGGTAAAGGGTCCAGTAAATGTTTGTTCTCTACACTGATAGGTAAAGGGGCCTGAAAATGTATCCCCGTCTACATTGATAGGTAAAGGGTTAAAGTTTAGGTGAAGCACCAGAGAAGGTTACTTACAACCAGCTGTTAGCAATACTTGTTTGGGTGAAGCATCAGAGAAGGTTACTTACAACCATCTGTTAGCAATACTTGTTTGGCTGAAGCACCAGAGAAGGTTACTTACAACCAGCTGTTAGCAATACTTGTTTGGGTGAAGCACCAGAGAAGGTTACTTACAACCAGCTGTTAGCAATACTTGTTTGGGTGAAGCACCAGAGAAGGTTACTTACAACCAGCTGTTAGCAATACTTGTTTGGGTGAAGCACCAGAGAAGATTACTTACAACCAGCTGTTAGCAATACTTGTTTGGGTGAAGCACCAGA
The DNA here is from genome assembly GCA_028752905.1 of Cladorhizidae sp. MBARI D1340-BT2. Classification (NCBI taxonomy): domain Eukaryota; kingdom Metazoa; phylum Porifera; class Demospongiae; order Poecilosclerida; family Cladorhizidae; species Cladorhizidae sp. MBARI D1340-BT2. The sequence goes on from JAQNBH010000138.1 coordinate 11,465, forward strand.
GAAGGTTATTTACAACCAGCTGTTAGCAATACTTGTTTGGGTGAAGCACCAGAGAAGGTTACTTACAACCAGCTGTTAGCAATACTTGTTTGGGTGAAGCACCAGAGAAGGTTACTTACAACCAGCTGTTAGCAATACTTGTTTGGGTGAAGCACCAGAGAAGGTTACTTACAACCAGCTGTTAGCAATACTTGTTTGGCTGAAGCACCAGAGAAGGTTACTTACAACCAGCTGTTAGCAATACTTGTTTGGGTGAAGCACCAGAGAAGGTTACTTACAACCAGCTGTTAGCAATACTTGTTTGGGTGAAGCACCAGAGAAGATTACTTACAACCAGCTGTTAGCAATACTTGTTTGGGTGAAGCACCAGAGAAGGTTACTTACAACCAGCTGTTAGCAATACTTATTTGGCTGAAGCACCAGAGAAGGTTACTTACAACCAGCTGTTAGCAATACTTGTTTGGGTGAAGCACCAGAGAAGGTTACTTACAACCAGCTGTTAGCAATACTTGTTTGGGTGAAGCACCAGAGAAGGTTACTTACAACCAGCTGTTAGCAATACTTGTTTGGGTGAAGCACCAGAGAAGGTTACTTACAACCAGCTGTTAGCAATACTTGTTTGGGTGAAGCACCAGAGAAGATTACTTACAACCAGCTGTTAGCAATACTTGTTTGGGTGAAGCACCAGAGAAGGTTACTTACAACCAGCTGTTAGCAATACTTGTTTGGGTGAAGCACCAGAGAAGGTTACTTACAACCAGCTGTTAGCAATACTTGTTTGGCTGAAGCACCAGAGAAGGTTACTTACAACCAGCTGTTAGCAATACTTGTTTGGGTGAAGCACCAGAGAAGGTTACTTACAACCAGCTGTTAGCAATACTTGTTTGGGTGAAGCACCAGAGAAGGTTATTTACAACCAGCTGTTAGCAATACTTGTTTGGGTGAAGCACCAGAGAAGGTTACTTACAACCAGCTGTTAGTAATACTTGGGTGAAGCACCAGAGAAGGTTACTTACAACCAGCTGTTAGCAATACTTGTTTGGGTGAAGCACCAGAGAAGGTTACTTACAACCAGCTGTTAGCAATACATGTTTGGGTGAAGCACCAGAGAAGATTATTTACAACCAGCTGTTAGCAATACTTGTTTGGGTGAAGCACCAGAGAAGGTTATTTACAACCAGCTGTTAGCAATACTTGTTTGGGTGAAGCACCAGAGAAGGTTACTTACAACCAGCTACTTGTTAGCAATACTTGTTTGGGTGAAGCACCAGAGAAGGTTACTTACAACCAGCTGTTAGCAATACTTGTTTGGGTGAAGCACCAGAGAAGGTTACTTACAACCAGCTGTTAGCAATACTTGTTTGGGTGAAGCACCAGAGAAGGTTACTTACAACCAGCTGTTAGCAATACTTGTTTGGGTGAAGCACCAGAGAAGGTTACTTACAACCAGCTGTTAGCAATACTTGTTTGGGTGAAGCACCAGAGAAGGTTACTTACAACCAGCTGTTAGCAATACTTGTTTGGGTGAAGCACCAGAGAAGGTTACTTACAACCAGCTGTTAGCAATACTTGTTTGGGTGAAGCACCAGAGAAGGTTACTTACAACCAGCTGTTAGCAATACTTGTTTGGGTGAGGCACCAGAGAAGGTTACTTACAATCAGCTGTTAGCAATACTTGTTTCGGTGAAGCACCAGAGAAGGTTACTTACAACCAGCTGTTAGCAATACTTGTTTGGGTGAAGCACCAGAGAAGGTTACTTACAACCAGCTGTTAGCAATACTTGTTTGGGTGAAGCACCAGAGAAGGTTACTTACAACCAGCTGTTAGCAATACTTGTTTGGGTGAAGCACCAGAGAAGGTTACTTACAACCAGCTGTTAGCAATACTTGTTTGGGTGAAGCACCAGAGAAGATTACTTACAACCAGCCGTTAGCAATACTTGTTTGGGTGAAGACCAGAGAAGATTACTTACAACAAGCTGTTAGCAATACTTGTTTGGGTGAAGCACCAGAGAAGGTTACTTACAACCAGCTGTTAGCAATACTTGTTTGGCTGAAGCACCAGAGAAGGTTACTTACAACCAGCTGTTAGCAATACTTGTTTGGGTGAAGCACCAGAGAAGGTTACTTACAACCAGCTGTTAGCAATACTTGTTTGGGTGAAGCACCAGAGAAGATTACTTACAACCAGCTGTTAGCAATACTTGTTTGGTTGAAGCACCAGAGAAGGTTACTTACAACCAGCTGTTAGCAATACTTGTTTGGGTGAAGCACCAGAGAAGGTTACTTACAACCAGCTGTTAGCAATACTTGTTTGGCTGAAGCACCAGAGAAGGTTACTTACAACCAGCTGTTAGCAATACTTGTTTGGGTGAAGCACCAGAGAAGGTTACTTACAACCAGCTGTTAGCAATACTTGTTTGGGTGAAGCACCAGAGAAGGTTACTTACAACCAGCTGTTAGCAATACTTGTTTGGGTGAAGCACCAGAGAAGGTTATTTACAACCAGCTGTTAGCAATACTTGTTTGGGTGAAGCACCAGAGAAGGTTACGTACAACCAGCTACTTGTTAGCAATACTTGTTTGGGTGAAGCACCAGAGAAGGTTACTTACAACCAGCTGTTAGCAATACTTGTTTGGGTGAAGCACCAGAGAAGGTTACTTACAACCAGCTACTTGTTAGCAATACTTGTTTGGGTGAAGCACCAGAGAAGGTTACTTACAACCAGCTGTTAGCAATACTTGTTTGGGTGAAGCACCAGAGAAGGTTACTTACAACCAGCTGTTAGCAATACTTGTTTGGGTGAAGCACCAGAGAAGGTTACTTACAACCAGCTGTTAGCAATACTTGTTTGGGTGAAGCACCAGAGAAGGTTACTTACAACCAGCTGTTAGCAATACTTGTTTGGGTGAAGCACCAGAGAAGGTTACTTACAACCAGCTGTTAGCAATACTTGTTTGGGTGAAGCACCAGAGAAGGTTACTTACAATCAGCTACTTGTTAGCAATACTTGTTTGGGTGAAGCACCAGAGAAGGTTACTTACAACCAGCTGTTAGCAATACTTGTTTGGGTGAAGCACCAGAGAAGGTTACTTACAACCAGCTGTTAGCAATACTTGTTTGGGTGAAGCACCAGAGAAGGTTACTTACAACCAGCTGTTAGCAATATTTGTTTGGGTGAAGCACCAGAGAAGGTTACTTACAACCAGCTGTTAGCAATACTTGTTTGGGTGAAGCACCAGAGAAGGTTACTTACAACCAGCTGTTAGCAATACTTGTTTGGATGAAGCACCAGAGAAGATTACTTACAACCAGCTGTTAGCAATACTTGTTTGGGTGAAGCACCAGAGAAGGTTACTTACAACCAGCTGTTAGCAATACTTGTTTGGGTGAAGCACCAGAGAAGATTACTTACAACCAGCCGTTAGCAATACTTGTTTGGGTGAAGCACCAGAGAAGATTACTTACAACAAGCTGTTAGCAATACTTGTTTGGGTGAAGCACCAGAGAAGGTTACTTACAACCAGCTGTTAGCAATACTTGTTTGGGTGAAGCACCAGAGAAGGTTACTTACAACCAGCTACTTGTTAGCAATACTTGTTTGGGTGAAGCACCAGAGAAGGTTACTTACAACCAGCTGTTAGCAATACTTGTTTGGGTGAAGCACCAGAGAAGGTTACTTACAACCAGCTGTTAGCAATACTTGTTTGGGTGAAGCACCAGAGAAGGTTACTTACAACCAGCTGTTAGCAATACTTGTTTGGGTGAAGCACCAGAGAAGGTTACTTACAACCAGCTGTTAGCAATACTTGTTTGGGTGAAGCACCAGAGAAGGTTACTTACAACCAGCTGTTAGCAATACTTGTTTGGGTGAAGCACCAGAGAAGGTTACTTACAAACAGCTGTTAGCAATACTTGTTTGGGTGAAGCACCAGAGAAGGTTACTTACAACCAGCTGTTAGCAATACTTGTTTGGGTGAAGCACCAGAGAAGGTTACTTACAACCAGCTGTTAGCAATACTTGTTTGGGTGAAGCACCAGAGAAGGTTACTTACAACCAGCTGTTAGCAATACTTGTTTGGGTGAAGCACCAGAGAAGGTTACTTACAACCAGCTGTTAGCAATACTTGTTTGGCTGAAGCACCAGAGAAGGTTACTTACAACCAGCTGTTAGCAATACTTGTTTGGGTGAAGCACCAGAGAAGGTTACTTACAACCAGCTGTTAGCAATACTTGTTTGGGTGAAGCACCAGATAAGGTTACTTACAACCAGCTGTTAGCAATACTTGTTTGGGTGAAGCACCAGAGAAGGTTACTTACAACCAGCTGTTAGCAATACTTGGGTGAAGCACCAGAGAAGTTCTACTTACAACCAGCTGTTAGCAATACTTATTTGGGTGAAGCACCAGAGAAGGTTACTTACAACCAGCTGTTAGCAATACTTGTTTGGGTGAAGCACCAGAGAAGGTTACTTACAACCAGCTGTTAGCAATACTTGTTTGGGTTAAGCACCAGAGAAGGTTACTTACAACCAGCTGTTAGCAATACTTGTTTGGCTGAAGCACCAGAGAAGTTCTACTTACAACCAGCTGTTAGCAATACTTGTTTGGGTGAAGCACCAGAGAAGGTTACTTACAACCAGCTGTTAGCAATAATTGTTTGGGTGAAGCACCAGAGAAGGTTACTTACAACCAGCTGTTAGCAATACTTGTTTGGGTGAAGCACCAGAGAAGGTTATTTACAACCAGCTGTTAGCAATACTTGTTTGGGTGAAGCACCAGAGAAGGTTACTTACAACCAGCTGTTAGCAATACTTGGGTGAAGCACCAGAGAAGTTCTACTTACAACCAGCTGTTAGCAATACTTGTTTGGGTGAAGCACCAGAGAAGGTTACTTACAACCAGCTGTTAGCAATACTTGTTTGGGTGAAGCACCAGAGAAGGTTACTTACAACCAGCTGTTAGCAATACTTGTTTGGGTGAAGCACCAGAGAAGGTTACTTACAACCAGCTGTTAGCAATACTTGTTTGGGTGAAGCACCAGAGAAGGTTACTTACAACCAGCTGTTAGCAATACTTGTTTGGGTGAAGCACCAGAGAAGTTCTACTTACAACCAGCTGTTAGCAATACTTGTTTGGGTGAAGCACCAGAGAAGGTTACTTACAACCAGCTGTTAGCAATACTTGTTTGGGTGAAGCACCAGAGAAGGTTACTTACAAACAGCTGTTAGCAATACTTGTTTGGGTGAAGCACCAGAGAAGATTATTTGCAACCAGCTGTTAGCAATACTTGTTTGGGTGAAGCACCAGAGAATGTTACTTACAACCAGCTGTTAGCAATACTTGTTTGGGTGAAGCACCAGAGAAGGTTACTTACAACCAGCTGTTAGCAATACTTGTTTGGGTGAAGCACCAGAGAAGGTTACTTACAACCAGCTGTTAGCAATACTTGGGTGAAGCACCAGAGAAGGTTACTTACAACCAGCTGTTAGCAATACTTGTTTGGGTGAAGCACCAGAGAAGGTTACTTACAACCAGCTGTTAGCAATACTTGTTTGGGTGAAGCACCAGAGAAGGTTACTTACAACCAGCTGTTAGCAATACTTGTTTGGGTGAAGCACCAGAGAAGGTTACTTACAACCAGCTGTTAGCAATACTTGTTTGGGTGAAGCACCAGAGAAGGTTACTTACAACCAGCTGTTAGCAATACTTGGGTGAAGCACCAGAGAAGTTCTACTTACAACCAGCTGTTAGCAATACTTGTTTGGGTGAAGCACCAGAGAAGGTTACTTACAACCAGCTGTTAGCAATACTTGGGTGAAGCACCAGAGAAGGTTACTTACAACCAGCTGTTAGCAATACTTGTTTGGGTGAAGCACCAGAGAAGGTTACTTACAACCAGCTGTTAGCAATACTTGTTTGGGTGAAGCACCAGAGAAGGTTACTTACAACCAGCTGTTAGCAATACTTGTTTGGGTGAAGCACCAGAGAAGTTCTACTTACAACCAGCTGTTAGCAATACTAGTTTGGGTGAAGCACCAGAGAAGGTTACTTACAACCAGCTGTTAGCAATACTTGTTTGGGTGAAGCACCAGAGAAGGTTACTTACAACCAGCTGTTAGCAATACTTGTTTGGGTGAAGCACCAGAGAAGGTTACTTACAACCAGCTGTTAGCAATACTTTTTTGGGTAAAGCACCAGAGAAGGTTACTTACAACCAGCTGTTAGCAATACTTGTTTGGATGAAGAACCAGAGAAGGTTACTTACAACCAACTGTTAGCAATACTTGTTTGGGTGAAGCACCAGAGAAGGTTACTTACAACCAGCTGTTAGCAATACTTGTTTGGGTGAAGCACCAGAGAAGTTCTACTTACAACCAGCTGTTAGCAATACTTGTTTGGGTGAAGCACCAGAGAAGGTTACTTACAACCAGCTGTTAGCAATACTTGTTTGGGTGAAGCACCAGAGAAGGTTACTTACAACCAGCTGTTAGCAATACTTGTTTGGGTGAAGTACCAGAGAAGGTTACTTACAACCAGCTGTTAGCAATACTTGTTTGGGTGAAGCACCAGAGAAGGTTACTTACAACCAGCTGTTAGCAATACTTGTTTGGGTGAAGCACCAGAGAAGGTTACTTACAACCAGCTGTTAGCAATACTTGTTTGGGTGAAGCACCAGAGAAGGTTACTTACAACCAGCTGTTAGCAATACTTGTTTGGGTGAAGCACCAGAGAAGGTTACTTACAACCAGCTGTTAGCAATACTTGTTTGGGTGAAGCACCAGAGAAGGTTACTTACAACCAGCTGTTAGCAATACTTGTTTGGGTGAAGCACCAGAGAAGGTTACTTACAACCAGCTGTTAGCAATACTTGTTTGGGTGAAGCACCAGAGAAGGTTACTTACAACCAGCTGTTAGCAATACTTGTTTGGGTGAAGCACCAGAGAAGGTTACTTACAACCAGCTGTTAGCAATACTTGTTTGGGTGAAGCACCAGAGAAGGTTACTTACAACCAGCTGTTAGCAATACTTGTTTGGGTGAAGCACCAGAGAAGGTTACTTACAACCAGCTGTTAGCAATACTTGTTTGGGTGAAGCACCAGAGAAGGTTACTTACAACCAGCTGTTAGCAATACTTGTTTGGGTGAAGCACCAGAGAAGGTTACTTACAACCAGCTGTTAGCAATACTTGTTTGGCTGAAGCACCAGAGAAGGTTACTTACAACCAGCTGTTAGCAATACTTGTTTGGGTGAAGCACCAGAGAAGGTTACTTACAACCAGCTGTTAGCAATACTTGTTTGGGTGAAGCACCAGAGAAGGTTACTTACAACCAGCTGTTAGCAATACTTGTTTGGGTGAAGCACCAGAGAAGGTTACTTACAACCAGCTGTTAGTAATACTTGGGTGAAGCACCAGAGAAGGTTACTTACAACCAGCTGTTAGCAATACTTGTTTGGGTGAAGCACCAGAGAAGGTTACTTACAACCAGCTGTTAGCAATACTTGTTTGGGTGAAGCACCAGAGAAGATTATTTACAACCAGCTGTTAGCAATACTTGTTTGGGTGAAGCACCAGAGAAGGTTATTTACAACCAGCTGTTAGCAATACTTGTTTGGGTGAAGCACCAGAGAAGGTTACTTACAACCAGCTACTTGTTAGCAATACTTGTTTGGGTGAAGCATCAGAGAAGGTTACTTACAACCAGCTGTTAGCAATACTTGTTTGGGTGAAGCACCAGAGAAGGTTACTTACAACCAGCTGTTAGCAATACTTGTTTGGGTGAAGCACCAGAGAAGGTTACTTACAACCAGCTGTTAGCAATACTTGTTTGGGTGAAGCACCAGAGAAGGTTACTTACAACCAGCTGTTAGCAATACTTGTTTGGGTGAAGCACCAGAGAAGGTTACTTACAACCAGCTGTTAGCAATACTTGTTTGGGTGAAGCACCAGAGAAGGTTACTTACAACCAGCTGTTAGCAATACTTGTTTGGGTGAAGCACCAGAGAAGGTTACTTACAACCAGCTGTAAGCAATACTTGTTTGGGTGAAGCACCAGAGAAGGTTACTTACAACCAGCTGTTAGCAATACTTGTTTGGGTGAAGCACCAGAGAAGGTTACTTACAACCAGCTGTTAGCAATACTTGTTTGGGTGAAGCACCAGAGAAGGTTACTTACAACCAGCTGTTAGCAATACTTGTTTGGGTGAAGCACCAGAGAAGGTTACTTACAACCAGCTGTTAGCAATACTTGTTTGGCTGAAGCACCAGAGAAGGTTACTTACAACCAGCTGTTAGCAATACTTGTTTGGGTGAAGCACCAGAGAAGGTTACTTACAACCAGCTGTTAGCAATACTTGTTTGGGTGAAGCACCAGAGAAGGTTACTTACAACCAGCTGTTAGCAATACTTGTTTGGGTGAAGCACCAGAGAAGGTTATTTACAACCAGCTGTTAGCAATACTTGTTTGGGTGAAGCACCAGAGAAGGTTACTTACAACCAGCTGTTAGAAATACTTGTTTGGGTGAAGCACCAGAGAAGGTTACTTACAACCAGCTGTTAGCAATACTTGTTTGGGTGAAGCACCAGAGAAGGTTACTTACAACCAGCTGTTAGCAATACTTGTTTGGGTGAAGCACCAGAGAAGGTTACTTACAACCAGCTGTTAGCAATACTTGTTTGGGTGAAGCACCAGAGAAGGTTACTTACAACCAGCTGTTAGCAATACTTGTTTGGGTGAAGCACCAGAGAAGGTTACTTACAACCAGTTGTTAGCAATACTTGTTTGGGTGAAGCACCAGAGAAGGTTACTTACAACCAGCTGTTAGCAATACTTGTTTGGGTGAAGCACCAGAGAAGGTTACTTACAACCAGCTGTTAGCAATACTTGTTTGGGTGAAGCACCAGAGAAGGTTACTTACAACCAGCTGTTAGCAATACTTGTTTGGGTGAAGCACCAGAGAAGGTTACTTGCAACCAGCTACTTGTTAGCAATACTTGTTCGGTGAAGCACCAGAGAAGGTTACCTACAACCAGCTGTTAGCAATACTTGTTTGGCTGAAGCACAAGAGAAGGTTACTTACAACCAGCTACTTGTTAGCAATACTTGTTTGGGTGAAACACCAGAGAAGGTTACTTACAACCAGCTACTTGTTAGCAATACTTGTTTGGGTGAAGCACCAGAGAAGGTTACTTACAACCAGCTGTTAGCAATACTTGTTTGGGTGAAGTACCAGAGAAGGTTACTTACAACCAGCTGTTAGCAATACTTGTTTGGGTGAAGCACCAGAGAAGATTACTTACAACCAGCTGTTAGCAATACTTGTTTGGGTGAAGCACCAGAGAAGGTTACTTACAACCAGCTGTTAGCAATACTTGTTTGGGTGAAGCACCAGAGAAGATTACTTACAACCAGCTGTTAGCAATACTTGTTTGGGTGAAGCACCAGAGAAGGTTACTTACAACCAGCTGTTAGCAATACTTGTTTGGGTGAAGCACCAGAGAAGGTTACTTACAACCAGCTGTTAGCAATACTTGTTTGGCTGAAGCACCAGAGAAGGTTACTTACAACCAGCTGTTAGCAATACTTGTTTGGGTGAAGCACCAGAGAAGGTTACTTACAACCAGTTGTTAGCAATACTTGTTTGGGTGAAGCACCAGAGAAGATTACTTACAACCAGCTGTTAGCAATACTTGTTTGGGTGAAGCACCAGAGAAGGTTACTTACAACCAGCTGTTAGCAATACTTGTTTGGGTGAAGAACAAGAGAAGGTTACTTACAACCAGCTGTTAGCAATACTTGTTTGGCTGAAGCACCAGAGAAGGTTACTTACAACCAGCTGTTAGCAATACTTGTTTGGGTGAAGCACCAGAGAAGGTTACTTACAACCAGCTGTTAGCAATACTTGTTTGGGTGAAGCACCAGAGAAGGTTACTTACAACCAGCTGTTAGCAATACTTGTTTGGGTGAAGCACCAGAGAAGGTTACTTACAACCAGCTGTTAGCAATACTTGTTTGGCTGAAGCACCAGAGAAGGTTACTTACAACCAGATGTTAGCAATACTTGTTTGGGTGAAGCACCAGAGAAGGTTACTTACAACCAGCTGTTAGCAATACTTGTTTGGGTGAAGCACCAGAGAAGGTTACTTACAACCAGCTGTTAGCAATACTTGTTTGGGTGAAGCACCAGAGAAGGTTATTTATAACCAGCTGTTAGCAATACTTGTTTGGGTGAAGCACCAGAGAAGGTTACTTACAACCAGCTGTTAGCAATACTTGTTTGGGTGAAGCACCAGAGAAGGTTACTTACAACCAGCTGTTAGCAATACTTGTTTGGGTGAAGCACAAGAGAAGGTTATTTACAACCAGCTGTTAGCAATACTTGTTTGGGTGAAGCACCAGAGAAGGTTACTTGTACAACCAGCTGTTAGCAATACTTGTTTGGGTGAAGCACCAGAGAAGGTTACTTACAACCAGCTGTTAGCAATACTTGTTTGGGTGAAGCACCAGAGAAGGTTACTTACAACCAGCTGTTAGCAATACTTGTTTGGGTGAAGCACCAGAGAAGGTTATTTACAACCAGCTGTTAGCAATACTTGTTTGGGTGAAGCACCAGAGAAGGTTACTTACAACCAGCTGTTAGCAATACTTGTTTGGCTGAAGCACCAGAGAAGGTTACTTACAACCAGCTGTTAGCAATACTTGTTTGGGTGAAGCACCAGAGAAGGTTACTTACAACCAGCTGTTAGCAATACTTGTTTGGGTGAAGCACCAGAGAAGATTACTTACAACCAGCTGTTAGCAATACTTGTTTGGGTGAAGCACCAGAGAAGGTTACTTACAACCAGCTGTTAGCAATACTTGTTTGGGTGAAGAACAAGAGAAGGTTACTTACAACCAGCTGTTAGCAATACTTGTTTGGCTGAAGCACCAGAGAAGGTTACTTACAACCAGCTGTTAGCAATACTTGTTTGGGTGAAGCACCAGAGAAGGTTACTTACAACCAGCTGTTAGCAATACTTGTTTGGGTGAAGCACCAGAGAAGGTTACTTACAACCAGCTGTTAGCAATACTTGGGTGAAGCACCAGAGAAGGTTACTTACAACCAGCTGTTAGTAATACTTGTTTGGGTGAAGCACCAGAGAAGGTTACTTACAACCAGCTGTTAGCAATACTTGTTTGGGTGAAGCACCAGAGAAGGTTACTTACAACCAGCTGTTAGCAATACTTGTTTGGCTGAAGCACCAGAGAAGGTTACTTACAACCAGCTGTTAGCAATACTTGTTTGGGTGAAGCACCAGAGAAGGTTACTTACAACCAGCTGTTAGCAATACTTGTTTGGGTGAAGCACCAGAGAAGGTTACTTACAACCAGCTGTTAGCAATACTTGTTTGGGTGAAGCACCAGAGAAGGTTATTTATAACCAGCTGTTAGCAATACTTGTTTGGGTGAAGCACCAGAGAAGGTTACTTACAACCAGCTGTTAGCAATACTTGTTTGGGTGAAGCACCAGAGAAGGTTACTTACAACCAGCTGTTAGCAATACTTGTTTGGGTGAAGCACCAGAGAAGGTTATTTACAACCAGCTGTTAGCAATACTTGTTTGGGTGAAGCACCAGAGAAGGTTACTTACAACCAGCTGTTAGCAATACTTGTTTGGGTGAAGCACCAGAGAAGGTTACTTACAACCAGCTGTTAGCAATACTTGTTTGGGTGAAGCACCAGAGAAGGTTACTTACAACCAGCTGTTAGCAATACTTGTTTGGGTGAAGCACCAGAGAAGGTTATTTACAACCAGCTGTTAGCAATACTTGTTTGGGTGAAGCACCAGAGAAGGTTACTTACAACCAGCTGTTAGCAATACTTGTTTGGCTGAAGCACCAGAGAAGGTTACTTACAACCAGCTGTTAGCAATACTTGTTTGGGTGAAGCACCAGAGAAGGTTACTTACAACCAGCTGTTAGCAATACTTGTTTGGGTGAAGCACCAGAGAAGGTTACTTACAACCAGCTGTTAGCAATACTTGTTTGGGTGAAGCACCAGAGAAGGTTACTTACAACCAGCTGTTAGCAATACTTGTTTGGGTGAAGCACCAGAGAAGGTTACTTACAACCAGCTGTTAGCAATACTTGTTTGGGTGAAGCACCAGAGAAGGTTACTTACAACCAGCTGTTAGCAATACTTGTTTGGGTGAAGCACCAGATTCTAAGGTTACTTACAACCAGCTGTTAGCAATACTTGTTTGGGTGAAGCACCAGAGAAGGTTACTTACAACCAGCTGTTAGCAATACTTGTTTGGGTGAAGCACCAGAGAAGATTACTTACAACCAGCTGTTAGCAATACTTGTTTGGGTGAAGCACCAGAGAAGGTTACTGTTAGCAATACTTGTTTGGGTGAAGCACCAGAGAAGGTTACTTACAACCAGCTGTTAGCAATACTTGTTTGGGTGAAGCACCAGAGAAGGTTACTTACAACCAGCTGTTAGCAATACTTGTTTGGGTGAAGCACCAGAGAAGATTACTTACAACCAGCTGTTAGCAATACTTGTTTGGGTGAAGCACCAGAGAAGGTTACTTACAACCAGCTGTTAGCAATACTTGTTTGGCTGAAGCACCAGAGAAAGTTACTTACAACCAGCTGTTAGCAATACTTGTTTGGGTGAAGCACCAGAGAAGGTTACTTACAACCAGCTGTTAGCAATACTTGTTTGGGTGAAGCACCAGAGAAGATTACTTACAACCAGCTGTTAGCAATACTTGTTTGGGTGAAGCACCAGAGAAGGTTACTTACAACCAGCTGTTAGCAATACTTGTTTGGGTGAAGCACCAGAGAAGGTTACTTACAACCAGCTGTTAGCAATACTTGTTTGGGTGAAGCACCAGAGAAGGTTACTTACAACCAGCTGTTAGCAATACTTGTTTGGCTGAAGCACCAGAGAAGGTTACTTACAACCAGCTGTTAGCAATACTTGTTTGGGTGAAGCACCAGAGAAGGTTACTTACAACCAGCTGTTAGCAATACTTGTTTGGGTGAAGCACCAGAGAAGGTTACTTACAACCAGCTGTTAGCAATACTTGTTTGGCTGAAGCACCAGAGAAGGTTACTTACAACCAGCTGTTAGCAATACTTGTTTGGGTGAAGCACCAGAGAAGGTTACTTACAACCAGCTGTTAGCAATGCTTGTTTGGGTGAAGCACCAGAGAAGATTACTTACAACCAGCTGTTAGCAATACTTGTTTGGGTGAAGCACCAGAGAAGGTTACTTACAACCAGCTGTTAGCAATACTTGTTTGGGTGAAGCACCAGAGAAGGTTACTTACAACCAGCTGTTAGCAATACTTGTTTGGGTGAAGCACCAGAGAAGGTTACTTACAACCAGCTGTTAGCAATACTTGTTTGGGTGAAGCACCAGAGAAGGTTACTTACAACCAGCTGTTAGCAATACTTGTTTGGGTGAAGCACAAGAGAAGGTTACTTACAACCAGCGGTTGGCAATACTTGTTTGGCTGAAGCACCAGAGAAGGTTACTTACAACCAGCTGTTAGCAATACTTGTTTGGGTGAAGCACCAGAGAAGGTTACTTACAACCAGCTGTTAGCAATACTTGTTTGGGTGAAGCACCAGAGCAGGTTACTTACAACCAGCTGTTAGCAATACTTGTTTGGGTGAAGCACCAGAGAAGGTTACTTACAACCAGCTGTTAGCAATATTTACTTGTTTGGGTGAAGCACCAGAGAAGGTTACTTACAACCAGCTGTTAGCAATACTTGTTTGGCTGAAGCACCAGAGAAGGTTACTTACAACCAGCTGTTAGCAATACTTGTTTGGGTGAAGCACCAGAGAAGGTTACTTACAACCAGCTGTTAGCAATACTTGTTTGGGTGAAGCACCAGAGAAGGTTACTTACAACCAGCTGTTAGCAATACTTGTTTGGGTGAAGCACCAGAGAAGATTACTTACAACCAGCTGTTAGCAATACTTGTTTGGGTGAAGCACCAGAGAAGGTTACTTACAACCAGCTGTTAGCAATACTTGTTTGGGTGAAGCACCAGAGAAGGTTACTTACAACCAGCTGTTAGCAATACTTGTTTGGCTGAAGCACCAGAGAAGGTTACTTACAACCAGCTGTTAGCAATACTTGTTTGGGTGAAGCACCAGAGATGGTTACTTACAACCAGCTGTTAGCAATACTTGTTTGGGTGAAGCACCAGAGAAGATTACTTACAACCAGCTGTTAGCAATACTTGTTTGGGTGAAGCACCAGAGAAGGTTACTTACATGTTAGCAATACTTGTTTGGCTGAAGCACCAGAGAAGGTTACTTACAACCAGCTGTTAGCAATACTTGTTTGGGTGAAGCACCAGAGAAGGTTACTTACAACCAGCTGTTAGCAATACTTGTTTGGGTGAAGCACCAGAGAAGGTTACTTACAACCAGCTGTTAGCAATATTTGTTTGGGTGAAGCACCAGAGAAGGTTACTTACAACCAGCTGTTAGCAATACTTGTTTGGGTGAAGCACCAGAGAAGGTTACTTACAACCAGCTGTTAGCAATACTTGTTTGGGTGAAGCACCAGAGAAGGTTACTTACAACCAGCTGTTAGCAATACTTGTTTGGGTGAAGCAACAGAGAAGGTTACTTACAACCAGCTGTTAGCAATACTTGTTTGGGTGAAGCACCAGAGAAGGTTACTTACAACCAGCTGTTAGCAATACTTGTTTGGGTGAAGCACCAGAGAAGGTTATTTACAACCAGCTGTTAGCAATACTTGTTTCGGTGAAGCACCAGAGAAGGTTACTTACAACCAGCTGTTAGTAATACTTGGGTGAAGCACCAGAGAAGGTTACTTACAACCAGCTGTTAGCAATACTTGTTTGGGTGAAGCACCAGAGAAGGTTACTTACAACCAGCTGTTAGCAATACTTGTTTGGCTGAAGCACCAGAGAAGGTTACTTACAACCAGCTGTTAGCAATACTTGTTTGGGTGAAGCACCAGAGAAGGTTACTTACAACCAGCTGTTAGTAATACTTGTTTGGCTGAAGCACCAGAGAAGGTTACTTACAACCAGCTGTTAGCAATACTTGTTTGGGTGAAGCACCAGAGAAGGTTACTTACAACCAGCTGTTAGCAATACTTGTTTGGGTGAAGCACCAGAGAAGGTTATTTACAACCAGCTGTTAGCAATACTTGTTTGGGTGAAGCACCAGAGAAGGTTACTTACAACCAGCTGTTAGTAATACTTGGGTGAAGCACCAGAGAAGGTTACTTACAACCAGCTGTTAGCAATACTTGTTTGGGTGAAGCACCAGAGAAGGTTACTTACAACCAGCTGTTAGCAATACTTGTTTGGGTGAAGCACCAGAGAAGATTATTTACAACCAGCTGTTAGCAATACTTGTTTGGGTGAAGCACCAGAGAAGGTTATTTTATTTACAACCAGCTGTTAGCAATACTTGTTTGGGTGAAGCACCAGAGAAGGTTACTTACAACCAGCTACTTGTTAGCAATACTTGTTTGGGTGAAGCACCAGAGAAGGTTACTTACAACCAGCTGTTAGCAATACTTGTTTGGGTGAAGCACCAGAGAAGGTTACTTACAACCAGCTATTAGCAATACTTGTTTGGGTGAAGCACCAGAGAAGGTTACTTACAACCAGCTGTTAGCAATACTTGTTTGGGTGAAGCACCAGAGAAGGTTACTTACAACCAGCTGTTAGCAATACTTGTTTGGGTGAAGCACCAGAGAAGGTTACTTACAACCAGCTGTTAGCAATACTTGTTTGGGTGAAGCACCAGAGAAGGTTACTTACAACCAGCTGTTAGCAATACTTGTTTGGGTGAGGCACCAGAGAAGGTTACTTACAATCAGCTGTTAGCAATACTTGTTTGGGTGAAGCACCAGAGAAGGTTACTTACAACCAGCTGTTAGCAATACTTGTTTGGGTGAAGCACCAGAGAAGGTTACTTACAACCAGCTGTTAGCAATACTTGTTTGGGTGAAGCACCAGAGAAGGTTACTTACAACCAGCTGTTAGCAATACTTGTTTGGGTGAAGCACCAGAGAAGGTTACTTACAACCAGCTGTTAGCAATACTTGTTTGGGTGAAGCACCAGAGAAGATTACTTACAACCAGCTGTTAGCAATACTTGTTTGGGTGAAGCACCAGAGAAGGTTACTTACAACCAGCCGTTAGCAATACTTGTTTGGGTGAAGCACCAGAGAAGATTACTTACAACAAGCTGTTAGCAATACTTGTTTGGGTGAAGCACCAGAGAAGGTTACTTACAACCAGCTGTTAGCAATACTTGTTTGGCTGAAGCACCAGAGAAGGTTACTTACAACCAGCTGTTAGCAATACTTGTTTGGGTGAAGCACCAGAGAAGGTTACTTACAACCAGCTGTTAGCAATACTTGTTTTGGTGAAGCACCAGAGAAGATTACTTACAACCAGCTGTTAGCAATACTTGTTTGGGTGAAGCACCAGAGAAGGTTACTTACAACCAGCTGTTAGCAATACTTGTTTGGGTGAAGCACCAGAGAAGGTTACTTACAACCAGCTGTTAGCAATACTTGTTTGGCTGAAGCACCAGAGAAGGTTACTTACAACCAGCTGTTAGCAATACTTGTTTGGGTGAAGCACCAGAGAAGGTTACTTACAACCAGCTGTTAGCAATACTTGTTTGGGTGAAGCACCAGAGAAGGTTACTTACAACCAGCTGTTAGCAATACTTGTTTGGGTGAAGCACCAGAGAAGGTTATTTACAACCAGCTGTTAGCAATACTTGTTTGGGTGAAGCACCAGAGAAGGTTACTTACAACCAGCTGTTAGCAATACTTGTTTGGGTGAAGCACCAGAGAAGGTTACTTACAATCAGCTGTTAGCAATACTTGTTTGGGTGAAGCACCAGAGAAGGTTACTTACAACCAGCTGTTAGCAATACTTGTTTGGGTGAAGCACCAGAGAAGGTTACTTACAACCAGCTACTTGTTAGCAATACTTGTTTGGGTGAAGCACCAGAGAAGGTTACTTACAACCAGCTGTTAGCAATACTTGTTTGGGTGAAGCACCAGAGAAGGTTACTTACAACCAGCTGTTAGCAATACTTGTTTGGGTGAAGCACCAGAGAAGGTTACTTACAACCAGCTGTTAGCAATACTTGTTTGGGTGAAGCACCAGAGAAGGTTACTTACAACCAGCTGTTAGCAATACTTGTTTGGGTGAAGCACCAGAGAAGGTTACTTACAACCAGCTGTTAGCAATACTTGTTTGGGTGAAGCACCAGAGAAGGTTACTTACAACCAGCTGTTGGCAATACTTGTTTGGGTGAAGCACCAGAGAAGGTTACTTACAACCAGCTGTTAGCAATACTTGTTTGGGTGAAGCACCAGAGAAGGTTACTTACAACCAGCTGTTAGCAATACTTGTTTGGGTGAAGCACCAGAGAAGGTTACTTACAACCAGCTGTTAGCAATACTTGTTTGGGTGAAGCACCAGAGAAGGTTACTTACATACAACCAGCTGTTAGCAATACTTGTTTGGGTGAAGCACCAGAGAAGGTTACTTACAACCAGCTGTTAGCAATACTTGTTTGGCTGAAGCACCAGAGAAGGTTACTTACAACCAGCTGTTAGCAATACTTGTTTGGGTGAAGCACCAGAGAAGGTTACTTACAACCAGCTGTTAGCAATACTTGTTTGGGTGAAGCACCAGAGAAGGTTACTTACAACCAGCTGTTAGCAATACTTGTTTGGGTGAAGCATCAGAGAAGGTTACTTACAACCAGCTACTTGTTAGCAATACTTGTTTGGGTGAAGCACCAGAGAAGGTTACTTACAACCAGCTGTTAGCAATACTTGTTTGGGTGAAGCACCAGAGAAGGTTACTTACAACCAGCTGTTAGCAATACTTGTTTGGGTGAAGCACCAGAGAAGGTTATTTACAACCAGCTGTTAGCAATACTTGTTTGGGTGAAGCACCAGAGAAGGTTACTTACAACCAGCTGTTAGCAATACTTGTTTGGGTGAAGCACCAGAGAAGGTTACTTACAACCAGCTGTTAGCAATACTTGTTTGGGTGAAGCACCAGAGAAGGTTACTTACAACCAGCTGTTAGCAATACTTGTTTGGGTGAAGCACCAGAGAAGGTTACTTACAACCAGCTGTTAGCAATACTTGTTTGGGTGAAGCACCAGAGAAGGTTATTTACAACCAGCTGTTAGCAATACTTGTTTGGGTGAAGCACCAGAGAAGGTTACTTACAACCAGCTGTTAGCAATACTTGTTTGGGTGAAGCTCCAGAGAAGGTTACTTACAACCAGCTGTTAGCAATACTTGTTTGGGTGAAGCACCAGAGAAGGTTACTTACAACCAGCTGTTAGCAATACTTGTTTGAGTGAAGCACCAGAGAAGATTATTTACAACCAGCTGTTAGCAATACTTGTTTGGGTGAAGCACCAGAGAAGGTTATTTACAACCAGCTGTTAGCAATACTTGTTTGGGTGAAGCACCAGAGAAGGTTACTTACAACCAGATACTTGTTATCAATACTTGTTTGGGTGAAGCACCAGAGAAGGTTACTTGCAACCATCTACTTGTTAGCAATACTTGTTTGGGTGAAGCACCAGAGAAGGTTACTTACAACCAGCTGTTAGCAATACTTGTTTGGCTGAAGCACCAGAGAAGGTTACTTACAACCAGCTACTTGTTAGCAATACTTGTTTAGGTGAAGCACCAGAGAAGGTTACTTACAACCAGCTACTTGTTAGCAATACTTGTTTGGGTGAAGCACCAGAGAAGGTTACTTACAACCAGCTGTTAGCAATACTTGTTTGGGTGAAGCACCAGAGAAGGTTACTTACAACCAGCTGTTAGCAATACTTGTTTGGGTGAAGCACCAGAGAAGATTACTTACAACCAGCTGTTAGCAATACTTGTTTGGGTGAAGCACCAGAGAAGGTTACTTACAACCAGCTGTTAGCAATACTTGTTTGGGTGAAGCACCAGAGAAGATTACTTACAACCAGCTGTTAGCAATACTTGTTTGGGTGAAGCACCAGAGAAGGTTACTTACAACCAGCTGTTAGCAATACTTGTTTGGGTGAAGCACCAGAGAAGGTTACTTACAACCAGCTGTTAGCAATACTTGTTTGGGTGAAGCACCAGAGAAGGTTACTTACAACCAGCTGTTAGCAATACTTGTTTGGGTGAAGCACCAGAGAAGGTTACTTACAACCAGCTGTTAGCAATACTTGTTTGGGTGAAGCACCAGAGAAGGTTACTTACAACCAGCTGTTAGCAAAACTTGTTTGGGTGAAGCACCAGAGAAGGTTACTTACAACCAGCTGTTAGCAATACTTGTTTGGGTGAAGCACCAGAGAAGGTTACTTACAACCAGCTGTTAGCAATACTTGGGTGAAGCACCAGAGAAGGTTACTTACAACCAGCTGTTAGCAATACTTGTTTGGGTGAAGCAGCAGAGAAGGTTACTTACAACCAGCTGTTAGCAATACTTGTTTGGGTGAAGCACCAGAGAAGATTATTTACAACCAGCTGTTAGCAATACTTGTTTGGGTGAAGCACCAGAGAAGGTTATTTACAACCAGCTGTTAGCAATACTTGTTTGGGTGAAGCACCAGAGAAGGTTACTTACAACCAGATACTTGTTATCAATACTTGTTTGGGTGAAGCACCAGAGAAGGTTACTTGCAACCATCTACTTGTTAGCAATACTTGTTTGGGTGAAGCACCAGAGAAGGTTACTTACAACCAGCTGTTAGCAATACTTGTTTGGCTGAAGCACCAGAGAAGGTTACTTACAACCAGCTACTTGTTAGCAATACTTGTTTGGGTGAAGCACCAGAGAAGGTTACTTACAACCAGCTACTTGTTAGCAATACTTGTTTGGGTGAAGCACCAGAGAAGGTTACTTACAACCAGCTGTTAGCAATACTTGTTTGGGTGAAGCACCAGAGAAGGTTACTTACAACCAGCTGTTAGCAATACTTGTTTGGGTGAAGCACCAGAGAAGATTACTTACAACCAGCTGTTAGCAATACTTGTTTGGGTGAAGCACCAGAGAAGGTTACTTACAACCAGCTGTTAGCAATACTTGTTTGGGTGAAGCACCAGAGAAGATTACTTACAACCAGCTGTTAGCAATACTTGTTTGGGTGAAGCACCAGAGAAGGTTACTTACAACCAGCTGTTAGCAATACTTGTTTGGGTGAAGCACCAGAGAAGGTTACTTACAACCAGCTGTTAGCAATACTTGTTTGGGTGAAGCACCAGAGAAGGTTACTTACAACCAGCTGTTAGCAATACTTGTTTGGGTGAAGCACCAGAGAAGGTTACTTACAACCAGCTGTTAGCAATACTTGTTTGGGTGAAGCACCAGAGAAGGTTACTTACAACCAGCTGTTAGCAATACTTGTTTGGGTGAAGCACCAGAGAAGGTTACTTACAACCAGCTGTTAGCAATACTTGTTTGGGTGAAGCACCAGAGAAGGTTACTTACAACCAGCTGTTAGCAATACTTGGGTGAAGCACCAGAGAAGGTTACTTACAACCAGCTGTTAGCAATACTTGGGTGAAGCACCAGAGAAGGTTACTTACAACCAGCTGTTAGCAATACTTGTTTGGGTGAAGCACCAGAGAAGGTTACTTACAACCAGCTGTTAGCAATACTTGTTTGGGTGAAGCACCAGAGAAGGTTACTTACAACCAGCTGTTAGCAATACTTGTTTGGGTGAAGCACCAGAGAAGGTTACTTACAACCAGCTGTTAGCAATACTTGTTTGGGTGAAGCACCAGAGAAGGTTACTTACAACCAGCTGTTAGCAATACTTGTTTGGGTGAAGCACCAGAGAAGGTTACTTACAACCAGCTGTTAGCAATACTTGTTTGGGTGAAGCACCAGAGAAGGTTACTTACAACCAGCTGTTAGCAATACTTGTTTGGGTGAAGCACCAGAGAAGGTTACTTACAACCAGCTGTTAGCAATACTTGTTTGGGTGAAGCACCAGAGAAGGTTACTTACAACCAGCTGTTAGCAATACTTGTTTGGGTGAAGCACCAGAGAAGGTTACTTACAACCAGCTGTTAGCAATACTTGTTTGGGTGAAGCACCAGAGAAGGTTACTTACAACCAGCTGTTAGCAATACTTGTTTGGGTGAAGCACCAGAGAAGGTTACTTACAACCAGCTGTTAGCAATACTTGTTTGGGTGAAGCACCAGAGAAGGTTACTTACAACCAGCTGTTAGCAATACTTGTTTGGGTGAAGCACCAGAGAAGGTTACTTACAACCAGCTGTTAGCAATACTTGTTTGGGTGAAGCACCAGAGAAGGTTACTTACAACCAGCTGTTAGCAATACTTGTTTGGGTGAAGCACCAGAGAAGGTTACTTACAACCAGCTGTTAGAAATACTTGTTTGGGTGAAGCACCAGAGAAGGTTACTTACAACCAGCTGTTAGCAATACTTGTTTGGGTGAAGCACCAGAGAAGGTTACTTACAACCAGCTGTTAGCAATACTTGTTTGGGTGAAGCACCAGAGAAGGTTACTTACAACCAGCTGTTAGCAATACTTGTTTGGGTGAAGCACCAGAGAAGGTTACTTACAACCAGCTGTTAGCAATACTTGGGTGAAGCACCAGAGAAGTTCTACTTACAACCAGCTGTTAGCAATACTTGTTTGGGTGAAGCACCAGAGAAGGTTACTTACAACCAGCTGTTAGCAATACTTGTTTGGGTGAAGCACCAGAGAAGGTTACTTACAACCAGCTGTTAGCAATACTTGTTTGGGTGAAGCACCAGAGAAGGTTAGTTACAACCAGCTGTTAGCAATACTTGTTTGGGTGAAGCACCAGAGAACTTACAACCAGCTGTTAGCAATACTTGTTTGGGTGAAGCACCAGAGAAGGTTACTTACAACCAGCTGTTAGCAATACTTGTTTGGGTGAAGCACCAGAGAAGATCTACTTACAACCAGCTGTTAGCAATACTTGTTTGGGTGAAGCACCAGAGAAGGTTACTTACAACCAGCTGTTAGCAATACTTGTTAGCAATACTTGTTTGGGTGAAGCACCAGAGAATGTTACTTACAACCAGCTGTTAGCAATACTTGTTTGGGTGAAGCACCAGAGAAGGTTACTTACAACCAGCTGTTAGCAATACTTGTTTGGGTGAAGCACCAGAGAAGGTTACTTACAACCAGCTGTTAGCAATACTTGGGTGAAGCACCAGAGAAGGTTACTTACAACCAGCTGTTAGCAATACTTGTTTGGGTGAAGCACCAGAGAAGGTTACTTACAACCAGCTGTTAGCAATACTTGTTTGGCTGAAGCACCAGAGAAGATTATTTACAAACAGCTGTTAGCAATACTTGTTTGGGTGAAGCACCAGAGAAGGTTATTTACAACCAGCTGTTAGCAATACTTGTTTGGGTGAAGCACCAGAGAAGGTTACTTACAACCAGCTGTTAGCAATACTTGTTTGGGTGAAGCACCAGAGAAGGTTACTTACAACCAGCTGTTAGCAATACTTGTTTGGGTGAAGCACCAGAGAAGGTTACTTACAACCAGCTGTTAGCAATACTTGGGTGAAGCACCAGAGAAGTTCTACTTACAACCAGCTGTTAGCAATACTTGTTTGGGTGAAGCACCAGAGAAGGTTACTTACAACCAGCTGTTAGCAATACTTGGGTGAAGCACCAGAGAAGGTTACTTACAACCAGCTGTTAGCAATACTTGTTTGGGTGAAGCACCAGAGAAGGTTACTTACAACCAGCTGTTAGCAATACTTGTTTGGGTGAAGCACCAGAGAAGGTTACTTACAACCAGCTGTTAGCAATACTTGTTTGGGTGAAGCACCAGAGAAGTTCTACTTACAACCAGCTGTTAGCAATACTAGTTTGGGTGAAGCACCAGAGAAGGTTACTTACAACCAGCTGTTAGCAATACTTGTTTGGGTGAAGCACCAGAGAAGGTTACTTACAACCAGCTGTTAGCAATACTTGTTTGGGTGAAGCACCAGAGAAGGTTACTACAACCAGCTGTTAGCAATACTTTTTTGGGTAAAGCACCAGAGAAGGTTACTTACAACCAGCTGTTAGCAATACTTGTTTGGATGAAGAACCAGAGAAGGTTACTTACAACCAACTGTTAGCAATACTTGTTTGGGTGAAGCACCAGAGAAGGTTACTTACAACCAGCTGTTAGCAATACTTGTTTGGGTGAAGCACCAGAGAAGTTCTACTTACAACCAGCTGTTAGCAATACTTGTTTGGGTGAAGCACCAGAGAAGGTTACTTACAACCAGCTGTTAGCAATACTTGTTTGGGTGAAGCACCAGAGAAGGTTACTTACAACCAGCTGTTAGCAATACTTGTTTGGGTGAAGTACCAGAGAAGGTTACTTACAACCAGCTGTTAGCAATACTTGTTTGGGTGAAGCACCAGAGAAGGTTACTTACAACCAGCTGTTAGCAATACTTGTTTGGGTGAAGCACCAGAGAAGGTTACTTACAACCAGCTGTTAGCAATACTTGTTTGGGTGAAGCACCAGAGAAGGTTACTTACAACCAGCTGTTAGCAATACTTGTTTGGGTGAAGCACCAGAGAAGGTTACTTACAACCAGCTGTTAGCAATACTTGTTTGGGTGAAGCACCAGAGAAGGTTACTTACAACCAGCTGTCAGCAATACTTGTTTGGGTGAAGCACCAGAGAAGGTTACTTACAACCAGCTGTTAGCAATACTTGTTTGGGTGAAGCACCAGAGAAGGTTACTTACAACCAGCTGTTAGCAATACTTGTTTGGGTGAAGCACCAGAGAAGGTTACTTACAACCAGCTGTTAGCAATACTTGTTTGGGTGAAGCACCAGAGAAGGTTACTTACAACCAGCTGTTAGCAATACTTGTTTGGGTGAAGCACCAGAGAAGGTTACTTACAACCAGCTGTTAGCAATACTTGTTTGGGTGAAGCACCAGAGAAGGTTACTTACAACCAGCTGTTAGCAATACTTGTTTGGGTGAAGCACCAGAGAAGGTTACTTACAACCAGCTGTTAGCAATACTTGTTTGGCTGAAGCACCAGAGAAGGTTACTTACAACCAGCTGTTAGCAATACTTGTTTGGGTGAAGCACCAGAGAAGGTTACTTACAACCAGCTTTTAGCAATACTTGTTTGGGTGAAGCACCAGAGAAGGTTACTTACAACCAGCTGTTAGCAATACTTGTTTGGGTGAAGCACCAGAGAAGGTTACTTACAACCAGCTGTTAGTAATACTTGGGTGAAGCACCAGAGAAGGTTACTTACAACCAGCTGTTAGCAATACTTGTTTGGGTGAAGCACCAGAGAAGGTTACTTACAACCAGCTGTTAGCAATACTTGTTTGGGTGAAGCACCAGAGAAGATTATTTACAACCAGCTGTTAGCAATACTTGTTTGGGTGAAGCACCAGAGAAGGTTATTTACAACCAGCTGTTAGCAATACTTGTTTGGGTGAAGCACCAGAGAAGGTTACTTACAACCAGCTACTTGTTAGCAATACTTGTTTGGGTGAAGCACCAGAGAAGGTTACTTACAACCAGCTGTTAGCAATACTTGTTTGGGTGAAGCACCAGAGAAGGTTACTTACAACCAGCTGTTAGCAATACTTGTTTGGGTGAAGCACCAGAGAAGGTTACTTACAACCAGCTGTTAGCAATACTTGTTTGGGTGAAGCACCAGAGAAGGTTACTTACAACCAGCTGTTAGCAATACTTGTTTGGGTGAAGCACCAGAGAAGGTTACTTACAACCAGCTGTTAGCAATACTTGTTTGGGTGAAGCACCAGAGAAGGTTACTTACAACCAGCTGTTAGCAATACTTGTTTGGGTGAAGCACCAGAGAAGGTTACTTACAATCAGCTGTTAGCAATACTTGTTTGGGTGAAGCACCAGAGAAGGTTACTTACAACCAGCTGTTAGCAATACTTGTTTGGGTGAAGCACCAGAGAAGGTTACTTACAACCAGCTGTTAGCAATACTTGTTTGGGTGAAGCACCAGAGAAGGTTACTTACAACCAGCTGTTAGCAATACTTGTTTGGGTGAAGCACCAGAGAAGGTTACTTACAACCAGCTGTTAGCAATACTTGTTTGGGTGAAGCACCAGAGAAGGTTACTTACAACCAGCTGTTAGCAATACTTGTTTGGGTGAAGCACCAGAGAAGGTTACTTACAACCAGCTGTTAGCAATACTTGTTTGGGTGAAGCACCAGAGAAGGTTACTTACAACCAGCTGTTAGCAATACTTGTTTGGGTGAAGCACCAGAGAAGGTTACTTACAACCAGCTGTTAGCAATACTTGGGTGAAGCACCAGAGAAGTTCTACTTACAACCAGCTGTTAGCAATACTTGTTTGGGTGAAGCACCAGAGAAGGTTACTTACAACCAGCTGTTAGCAATACTTGGGTGAAGCACCAGAGAAGGTTACTTACAACCAGCTGTTAGCAATACTTGTTTGGGTGAAGCACCAGAGAAGGTTACTTACAACCAGCTGTTAGCAATACTTGTTTGGGTGAAGCACCAGAGAAGGTTACTTACAACCAGCTATTAGCAATACTTGTTTGGGTGAAGCACCAGAGAAGTTCTACTTACAACCAGCTGTTAGCAATACTAGTTTGGGTGAAGCACCAGAGAAGGTTACTTACAACCAGCTGTTAGCAATACTTGTTTGGGTGAAGCACCAGAGAAGGTTACTTACAACCAGCTGTTAGCAATACTTGTTTGGGTGAAGCACCAGAGAAGGTTACTACAACCAGCTGTTAGCAATACTTTTTTGGGTAAAGCACCAGAGAAGGTTACTTACAACCAGCTGTTAGCAATACTTGTTTGGATGAAGAACCAGAGAAGGTTACTTACAACCAACTGTTAGCAATACTTGTTTGGGTGAAGCACCAGAGAAGGTTACTTACAACCAGCTGTTAGCAATACTTGTTTGGGTGAAGCACCAGAGAAGTTCTACTTACAACCAGCTGTTAGCAATACTTGTTTGGGTGAAGCACCAGAGAAGGTTACTTACAACCAGCTGTTAGCAATACTTGTTTGGGTGAAGCACCAGAGAAGGTTACTTACAACCAGCTGTTAGCAATACTTGTTTGGGTGAAGTACCAGAGAAGGTTACTTACAACCAGCTGTTAGCAATACTTGTTTGGGTGAAGCACCAGAGAAGGTTACTTACAACCAGCTGTTAGCAATACTTGTTTGGGTGAAGCACCAGAGAAGGTTACTTACAACCAGCTGTTAGCAATACTTGTTTGGGTGAAGCACCAGAGAAGGTTACTTACAACCAGCTGTTAGCAATACTTGTTTGGGTGAAGCACCAGAGAAGGTTACTTACAACCAGCTGTTAGCAATACTTGTTTGGGTGAAGCACCAGAGAAGGTTACTTACAACCAGCTGTCAGCAATACTTGTTTGGGTGAAGCACCAGAGAAGGTTACTTACAACCAGCTGTTAGCAATACTTGTTTGGGTGAAGCACCAGAGAAGGTTACTTACAACCAGCTGTTAGCAATACTTGTTTGGGTGAAGCACCAGAGAAGGTTACTTACAACCAGCTGTTAGCAATACTTGTTTGGGTGAAGCACCAGAGAAGGTTACTTACAACCAGCTGTTAGCAATACTTGTTTGGGTGAAGCACCAGAGAAGGTTACTTACAACCAGCTGTTAGCAATACTTGTTTGGGTGAAGCACCAGAGAAGGTTACTTACAACCAGCTGTTAGCAATACTTGTTTGGGTGAAGCACCAGAGAAGGTTACTTACAACCAGCTGTTAGCAATACTTGTTTGGCTGAAGCACCAGAGAAGGTTACTTACAACCAGCTGTTAGCAATACTTGTTTGGGTGAAGCACCAGAGAAGGTTACTTACAACCAGCTTTTAGCAATACTTGTTTGGGTGAAGCACCAGAGAAGGTTACTTACAACCAGCTGTTAGCAATACTTGTTTGGGTGAAGCACCAGAGAAGGTTACTTACAACCAGCTGTTAGTAATACTTGGGTGAAGCACCAGAGAAGGTTACTTACAACCAGCTGTTAGCAATACTTGTTTGGGTGAAGCACCAGAGAAGGTTACTTACAACCAGCTGTTAGCAATACTTGTTTGGGTGAAGCACCAGAGAAGATTATTTACAACCAGCTGTTAGCAATACTTGTTTGGGTGAAGCACCAGAGAAGGTTATTTACAACCAGCTGTTAGCAATACTTGTTTGGGTGAAGCACCAGAGAAGGTTACTTACAACCAGCTACTTGTTAGCAATACTTGTTTGGGTGAAGCACCAGAGAAGGTTACTTACAACCAGCTGTTAGCAATACTTGTTTGGGTGAAGCACCAGAGAAGGTTACTTACAACCAGCTGTTAGCAATACTTGTTTGGGTGAAGCACCAGAGAAGGTTACTTACAACCAGCTGTTAGCAATACTTGTTTGGGTGAAGCACCAGAGAAGGTTACTTACAACCAGCTGTTAGCAATACTTGTTTGGGTGAAGCACCAGAGAAGGTTACTTACAACCAGCTGTTAGCAATACTTGTTTGGGTGAAGCACCAGAGAAGGTTACTTACAACCAGCTGTTAGCAATACTTGTTTGGGTGAAGCACCAGAGAAGGTTACTTACAATCAGCTGTTAGCAATACTTGTTTGGGTGAAGCACCAGAGAAGGTTACTTACAACCAGCTGTTAGCAATACTTGTTTGGGTGAAGCACCAGAGAAGGTTACTTACAACCAGCTGTTAGCAATACTTGTTTGGGTGAAGCACCAGAGAAGGTTACTTACAACCAGCTGTTAGCAATACTTGTTTGGGTGAAGCACCAGAGAAGGTTACTTACAACCAGCTGTTAGCAATACTTGTTTGGGTGAAGCACCAGAGAAGGTTACTTACAACCAGCTGTTAGCAATACTTGTTTGGCTGAAGCACCAGAGAAGGTTACTTACAACCAGCTGTTAGCAATACTTGTTTGGGTGAAGCACCAGAGAAGGTTACTTACAACCAGCTGTTAGCAATACTTGTTTGGGTGAAGCACCAGAGAAGGTTACTTACAACCAGCTGTTAGCAATACTTGTTTGGGTGAAGCACCAGAGAAGGTTATTTACAACCAGCTGTTAGCAATACTTGTTTGGGTGAAGCACCAGAGAAGGTTACTTACAACCAGCTGTTAGAAATACTTGTTTGGGTGAAGCACCAGAGAAGGTTACTTACAACCAGCTGTTAGCAATACTTGTTTGGGTGAAGCACCAGAGAAGGTTACTTACAACCAGCTGTTAGCAATACTTGTTTGGGTGAAGCACCAGAGAAGGTTACTTACAACCAGCTGTTAGCAATACTTGTTTGGGTGAAGCACCAGAGAAGGTTACTTACAACCAGCTGTTAGCAATACTTGTTTGGGTGAAGCACCAGAGAAGGTTACTTACAACCAGTTGTTAGCAATACTTGTTTGGGTGAAGCACCAGAGAAGGTTACTTACAACCAGCTGTTAGCAATACTTGTTTGGGTGAAGCACCAGAGAAGGTTACTTACAACCAGCTGTTAGCAATACTTGTTTGGGTGAAGCACCAGAGAAGGTTACTTACAACCAGCTGTTAGCAATACTTGTTTGGGTGAAGCACCAGAGAAGGTTACTTGCAACCAGCTACTTGTTAGCAATACTTGTTCGGTGAAGCACCAGAGAAGGTTACCTACAACCAGCTGTTAGCAATACTTGTTTGGCTGAAGCACAAGAGAAGGTTACTTACAACCAGCTACTTGTTAGCAATACTTGTTTGGGTGAAGCACCAGAGAAGGTTACTTACAACCAGCTACTTGTTAGCAATACTTGTTTGGGTGAAGCACCAGAGAAGGTTACTTACAACCAGCTGTTAGCAATACTTGTTTGGGTGAAGTACCAGAGAAGGTTACTTACAACCAGCTGTTAGCAATACTTGTTTGGGTGAAGCACCAGAGAAGATTACTTACAACCAGCTGTTAGCAATACTTGTTTGGGTGAAGCACCAGAGAAGGTTACTTACAACCAGCTGTTAGCAATACTTGTTTGGGTGAAGCACCAGAGAAGATTACTTACAACCAGCTGTTAGCAATACTTGTTTGGGTGAAGCACCAGAGAAGGTTACTTACAACCAGCTGTTAGCAATACTTGTTTGGGTGAAGCACCAGAGAAGGTTACTTACAACCAGCTGTTAGCAATACTTGTTTGGCTGAAGCACCAGAGAAGGTTACTTACAACCAGCTGTTAGCAATACTTGTTTGGGTGAAGCACCAGAGAAGGTTACTTACAACCAGTTGTTAGCAATACTTGTTTGGGTGAAGCACCAGAGAAGATTACTTACAACCAGCTGTTAGCAATACTTGTTTGGGTGAAGCACCAGAGAAGGTTACTTACAACCAGCTGTTAGCAATACTTGTTTGGGTGAAGAACAAGAGAAGGTTACTTACAACCAGCTGTTAGCAATACTTGTTTGGCTGAAGCACCAGAGAAGGTTACTTACAACCAGCTGTTAGCAATACTTGTTTGGGTGAAGCACCAGAGAAGGTTACTTACAACCAGCTGTTAGCAATACTTGTTTGGGTGAAGCACCAGAGAAGGTTACTTACAACCAGCTGTTAGCAATACTTGTTTGGGTGAAGCACCAGAGAAGGTTACTTACAACCAGCTGTTAGCAATACTTGGGTGAAGCACCAGAGAAGGTTACTTACAACCAGCTGTTAGTAATACTTGTTTGGGTGAAGCACCAGAGAAGGTTACTTACAACCAGCTGTTAGCAATACTTGTTTGGGTGAAGCACCAGAGAAGGTTACTTACAACCAGCTGTTAGCAATACTTGTTTGGCTGAAGCACCAGAGAAGGTTACTTACAACCAGATGTTAGCAATACTTGTTTGGGTGAAGCACCAGAGAAGGTTACTTACAACCAGCTGTTAGCAATACTTGTTTGGGTGAAGCACCAGAGAAGGTTACTTACAACCAGCTGTTAGCAATACTTGTTTGGGTGAAGCACCAGAGAAGGTTATTTATAACCAGCTGTTAGCAATACTTGTTTGGGTGAAGCACCAGAGAAGGTTACTTACAACCAGCTGTTAGCAATACTTGTTTGGGTGAAGCACCAGAGAAGGTTACTTACAACCAGCTGTTAGCAATACTTGTTTGGGTGAAGCACAAGAGAAGGTTATTTACAACCAGCTGTTAGCAATACTTGTTTGGGTGAAGCACCAGAGAAGGTTACTTGTACAACCAGCTGTTAGCAATACTTGTTTGGGTGAAGCACCAGAGAAGGTTACTTACAACCAGCTGTTAGCAATACTTGTTTGGGTGAAGCACCAGAGAAGGTTACTTACAACCAGCTGTTAGCAATACTTGTTTGGGTGAAGCACCAGAGAAGGTTATTTACAACCAGCTGTTAGCAATACTTGTTTGGGTGAAGCACCAGAGAAGGTTACTTACAACCAGCTGTTAGCAATACTTGTTTGGCTGAAGCACCAGAGAAGGTTACTTACAACCAGCTGTTAGCAATACTTGTTTGGGTGAAGCACCAGAGAAGGTTACTTACAACCAGCTGTTAGCAATACTTGTTTGGGTGAAGCACCAGAGAAGATTACTTACAACCAGCTGTTAGCAATACTTGTTTGGGTGAAGCACCAGAGAAGGTTACTTACAACCAGCTGTTAGCAATACTTGTTTGGGTGAAGAACAAGAGAAGGTTACTTACAACCAGCTGTTAGCAATACTTGTTTGGCTGAAGCACCAGAGAAGGTTACTTACAACCAGCTGTTAGCAATACTTGTTTGGGTGAAGCACCAGAGAAGGTTACTTACAACCAGCTGTTAGCAATACTTGTTTGGGTGAAGCACCAGAGAAGGTTACTTACAAACAGCTGTTAGCAATACTTGTTTGGGTGAAGCACCAGAGAAGGTTACTTACAACCAGCTGTTAGCAATACTTGGGTGAAGCACCAGAGAAGGTTACTTACAACCAGCTGTTAGTAATACTTGTTTGGGTGAAGCACCAGAGAAGGTTACTTACAACCAGCTGTTAGCAATACTTGTTTGGGTGAAGCACCAGAGAAGGTTACTTACAACCAGTTGTTAGCAATACTTGTTTGGCTGAAGCACCAGAGAAGGTTACTTACAACCAGCTGTTAGCAATACTTGTTTGGGTGAAGCACCAGAGAAGGTTACTTACAACCAGCTGTTAGCAATACTTGTTTGGGTGAAGCACCAGAGAAGGTTACTTACAACCAGCTGTTAGCAATACTTGTTTGGGTGAAGCACCAGAGAAGGTTATTTATAACCAGCTGTTAGCAATACTTGTTTGGGTGAAGCACCAGAGAAGGTTACTTACAACCAGCTGTTAGCAATACTTGTTTGGGTGAAGCACCAGAGAAGGTTACTTACAACCAGCTGTTAGCAATACTTGTTTGGGTGAAGCACCAGAGAAGGTTATTTACAACCAGCTGTTAGCAATACTTGTTTGGGTGAAGCACCAGAGAAGGTTACTTACAACCAGCTGTTAGCAATACTTGTTTGGGTGAAGCACCAGAGAAGGTTACTTACAACCAGCTGTTAGCAATACTTGTTTGGGTGAAGCACCAGAGAAGGTTACTTACAACCAGCTGTTAGCAATACTTGTTTGGCTGAAGCACCAGAGAAGGTTACTTACAACCAGCTGTTAGCAATACTTGTTTGGGTGAAGCACCAGAGAAGGTTACTTACAACCAGCTGTTAGCAATACTTGTTTGGGTGAAGCACCAGAGAAGGTTACTTACAACCAGCTGTTAGCAATACTTGTTTGGGTGAAGCACCAGAGAAGGTTACTTACAACCAGCTGTTAGCAATACTTGTTTGGGTGAAGCACCAGAGAAGGTTACTTACAACCAGCTGTTAGCAATACTTGTTTGGGTGAAGCACCAGAGAAGGTTACTTACAACCAGCTGTTAGCAATACTTGTTTGGGTGAAGCACCAGAGAAGGTTACTTACAACCAGCTGTTAGCAATACTTGTTTGGGTGAAGCACCAGAGAAGGTTACTTACAACCAGCTGTTAGCAATACTTGTTTGGGTGAAGCACCAGAGAAGATTACTTACAACCAGCTGTTAGCAATACTTGTTTGGGTGAAGCACCAGAGAAGGTTACTGTTAGCAATACTTGTTTGGGTGAAGCACCAGAGAAGGTTACTTACAACCAGCTGTTAGCAATACTTGTTTGGGTGAAGCACCAGAGAAGGTTACTTACAACCAGCTGTTAGCAATACTTGTTTGGGTGAAGCACCAGAGAAGATTACTTACAACCAGCTGTTAGCAATACTTGTTTGGGTGAAGCACCAGAGAAGGTTACTTACAACCAGCTGTTAGCAATACTTGTTTGGCTGAAGCACCAGAGAAAGTTACTTACAACCAGCTGTTAGCAATACTTGTTTGGGTGAAGCACCAGAGAAGGTTACTTACAACCAGCTGTTAGCAATACTTGTTTGGGTGAAGCACCAGAGAAGATTACTTACAACCAGCTGTTAGCAATACTTGTTTGGGTGAAGCACCAGAGAAGGTTACTTACAACCAGCTGTTAGCAATACTTGTTTGGGTGAAGCACCAGAGAAGGTTACTTACAACCAGCTGTTAGCAATACTTGTTTGGCTGAAGCACCAGAGAAGGTTACTTACAACCAGCTGTTAGCAATACTTGTTTGGGTGAAGCACCAGAGAAGGTTACTTACAACCAGCTGTTAGCAATACTTGTTTGGGTGAAGCACCAGAGAAGGTTACTTACAACCAGCTGTTAGCAATACTTGTTTGGGTGAAGCACCAGAGAAGGTTACTTACAACCAGCTGTTAGCAATACTTGTTTGGCTGAAGCACCAGAGAAGGTTACTTACAACCAGCTGTTAGCAATACTTGTTTGGGTGAAGCACCAGAGAAGGTTACTTACAACCAGCTGTTAGCAATGCTTGTTTGGGTGAAGCACCAGAGAAGATTACTTACAACCAGCTGTTAGCAATACTTGTTTGGGTGAAGCACCAGAGAAGGTTACTTACAACCAGCTGTTAGCAATACTTGTTTGGGTGAAGCACCAGAGAAGGTTACTTACAACCAGCTGTTAGCAATACTTGTTTGGGTGAAGCACCAGAGAAGATTACTTACAACCAGCTGTTAGCAATACTTGTTTGGGTGAAGCACTAGAGAAGGTTACTTACAACCAGCTGTTAGCAATACTTGTTTGGGTGAAGCACCAGAGAAGGTTACTTACAACCAGCTGTTAGCAATACTTGTTTGGGTGAAGCACCAGAGAAGGTTACTTGCAACCACCTGTTAGCAATACTTGGGTGAAGCACCAGAGAAGGTTACTTACAACCAGCTGTTAGCAATACTTGTTTGGGTGAAGCACCAGAGAAGGTTACTTACAACCAGCTGTTAGCAATGCTTGTTTGGGTGAAGCACCAGAGAAGATTACTTACAACCAGCTGTTAGCAATACTTGTTTGGGTGAAGCACCAGAGAAGGTTACTTACAACCAGCTGTTAGCAATACTTGTTTGGGTGAAGCACCAGAGAAGGTTACTTACAACCAGCTGTTAGCAATACTTGTTTGGGTGAAGCACCAGAGCAGGTTACTTACAACCAGCTGTTAGCAATACTTGTTTGGGTGAAGCACCAGAGAAGGTTACTTACAACCAGCTGTTAGCAATATTTACTTGTTTGGGTGAAGCACCAGAGAAGGTTACTTACAACCAGCTGTTAGCAATACTTGTTTGGCTGAAGCACCAGAGAAGGTTACTTACAACCAGCTGTTAGCAATACTTGTTTGGGTGAAGCACCAGAGAAGGTTACTTACAACCAGCTGTTAGCAATACTTATTTGGGTGAAGCACCAGAGAAGGTTACTTACAACCAGCTGTTAGCAATACTTGTTTGGGTGAAGCACCAGAGAAGATTACTTATAACCAGCTGTTAGCAATACTTGTTTGGGTGAAGCACCAGAGAAGGTTACTTACAACCAGCTGTTAGCAATACTTGTTTGGGTGAAGCACCAGAGAAGGTTACTTACAACCAGCTGTTAGCAATACTTGTTTGGCTGAAGCACCAGAGAAGGTTACTTACAACCAGCTGTTAGCAATACTTGTTTGGGTGAAGCACCAGAGATGGTTACTTACAACCAGCTGTTAGCAATACTTGTTTGGGTGAAGCACCAGAGAAGATTACTTACAACCAGCTGTTAGCAATACTTGTTTGGGTGAAGCACCAGAGAAGGTTACTTACATGTTAGCAATACTTGTTTGGCTGAAGCACCAGAGAAGGTTACTTACAACCAGCTGTTAGCAATACTTGTTTGGGTGAAGCACCAGAGAAGGTTACTTACAACCAGCTGTTAGCAATACTTGTTTGGGTGAAGCACCAGAGAAGGTTACTTACAACCAGCTGTTAGCAATACTTGTTTGGGTGAAGCACCAGAGAAGGTTACTTACAACCAGCTGTTAGCAATACTTGTTTGGGTGAAGCACCAGAGAAGGTTACTTACAACCAGCTGTTAGCAATACTTGTTTGGGTGAAGCACCAGAGAAGGTTACTTACAACCAGCTGTTAGCAATACTTGTTTGGGTGAAGCACCAGAGAAGGTTACTTACAACCAGCTGTTAGCAATACTTGTTTGGGTGAAGCACCAGAGAAGGTTACTTACAAACAGCTGTTAGCAATACTTGTTTGGCTGAAGCACCAGAGAAGGTTACTTACAACCAGCTGTTAGCAATACTTGTTTGGGTGAAGCACCAGAGAAGGTTACTTACAACCAGCTGTTAGCAATACTTGTTTGGGTGAAGCACCAGAGAAGGTTACTTACAACCAGCTGTTAGCAATACTTGTTTGGGTGAAGCACCAGAGAAGGTTATTTACAACCAGCTGTTAGCAATACTTGTTTCGGTGAAGCACCAGAGAAGGTTACTTACAACCAGCTGTTAGTAATACTTGGGTGAAGCACCAGAGAAGGTTACTTACAACCAGCTGTTAGCAATACTTGTTTGGGTGAAGCACCAGAGAAGGTTACTTACAACCAGCTGTTAGCAATACTTGTTTGGCTGAAGCACCAGAGAAGGTTACTTACAACCAGCTGTTAGCAATACTTGTTTGGGTGAAGCACCAGAGAAGGTTACTTACAACCAGCTGTTAGTAATACTTGTTTGGCTGAAGCACCAGAGAAGGTTACTTACAACCAGCTGTTAGCAATACTTGTTTGGGTGAAGCACCAGAGAAGGTTACTTACAACCAGCTGTTAGCAATACTTGTTTGGGTGAAGCACCAGAGAAGGTTATTTACAACCAGCTGTTAGCAATACTTGTTTGGGTGAAGCACCAGAGAAGGTTACTTACAACCAGCTGTTAGTAATACTTGGGTGAAGCACCAGAGAAGGTTACTTACAACCAGCTGTTAGCAATACTTGTTTGGGTGAAGCACCAGAGAAGGTTACTTACAACCAGCTGTTAGCAATACTTGTTTGGGTGAAGCACCAGAGAAGATTATTTACAACCAGCTGTTAGCAATACTTGTTTGGGTGAAGCACCAGAGAAGGTTATTTTATTTACAACCAGCTGTTAGCAATACTTGTTTGGGTGAAGCACCAGAGAAGGTTACTTACAACCAGCTACTTGTTAGCAATACTTGTTTGGGTGAAGCACCAGAGAAGGTTACTTACAACCAGCTGTTAGCAATACTTGTTTGGGTGAAGCACCAGAGAAGGTTACTTACAACCAGCTATTAGCAATACTTGTTTGGGTGAAGCACCAGAGAAGGTTACTTACAACCAGCTGTTAGCAATACTTGTTTGGGTGAAGCACCAGAGAAGGTTACTTACAACCAGCTGTTAGCAATACTTGTTTGGGTGAAGCACCAGAGAAGGTTACTTACAACCAGCTGTTAGCAATACTTGTTTGGGTGAAGCACCAGAGAAGGTTACTTACAACCAGCTGTTAGCAATACTTGTTTGGGTGAGGCACCAGAGAAGGTTACTTACAATCAGCTGTTAGCAATACTTGTTTGGGTGAAGCACCAGAGAAGGTTACTTACAACCAGCTGTTAGCAATACTTGTTTGGGTGAAGCACCAGAGAAGGTTACTTACAACCAGCTGTTAGCAATACTTGTTTGGGTGAAGCACCAGAGAAGGTTACTTACAACCAGCTGTTAGCAATACTTGTTTGGGTGAAGCACCAGAGAAGGTTACTTACAACCAGCTGTTAGCAATACTTGTTTGGGTGAAGCACCAGAGAAGATTACTTACAACCAGCTGTTAGCAATACTTGTTTGGGTGAAGCACCAGAGAAGGTTACTTACAACCAGCCGTTAGCAATACTTGTTTGGGTGAAGCACCAGAGAAGATTACTTACAACAAGCTGTTAGCAATACTTGTTTGGGTGAAGCACCAGAGAAGGTTACTTACAACCAGCTGTTAGCAATACTTGTTTGGCTGAAGCACCAGAGAACAACCAGCTGTTAGCAATACTTGTTTGGGTGAAGCACCAGAGAAGGTTACTTACAACCAGCTGTTAGCAATACTTGTTTTGGTGAAGCACCAGAGAAGATTACTTACAACCAGCTGTTAGCAATACTTGTTTGGGTGAAGCACCAGAGAAGGTTACTTACAACCAGCTGTTAGCAATACTTGTTTGGGTGAAGCACCAGAGAAGGTTACTTACAACCAGCTGTTAGCAATACTTGTTTGGCTGAAGCACCAGAGAAGGTTACTTACAACCAGCTGTTAGCAATACTTGTTTGGGTGAAGCACCAGAGAAGGTTACTTACAACCAGCTGTTAGCAATACTTGTTTGGGTGAAGCACCAGAGAAGGTTACTTACAACCAGCTGTTAGCAATACTTGTTTGGGTGAAGCACCAGAGAAGGTTATTTACAACCAGCTGTTAGCAATACTTGTTTGGGTGAAGCACCAGAGAAGGTTACTTACAATCAGCTGTTAGCAATACTTGTTTGGGTGAAGCACCAGAGAAGGTTACTTACAACCAGCTGTTAGCAATACTTGTTTGGGTGAAGCACCAGAGAAGGTTACTTACAACCAGCTGTTAGTAATACTTGTTTGGCTGAAGCACCAGAGAAGGTTACTTACAACCAGCTGTTAGCAATACTTGTTTGGGTGAAGCACCAGAGAAGGTTACTTACAACCAGCTGTTAGCAATACTTGTTTGGGTGAAGCACCAGAGAAGGTTATTTACAACCAGCTGTTAGCAATACTTGTTTGGGTGAAGCACCAGAGAAGGTTACTTACAACCAGCTGTTAGTAATACTTGGGTGAAGCACCAGAGAAGGTTACTTACAACCAGCTGTTAGCAATACTTGTTTGGGTGAAGCACCAGAGAAGGTTACTTACAACCAGCTGTTAGCAATACTTGTTTGGGTGAAGCACCAGAGAAGATTATTTACAACCAGCTGTTAGCAATACTTGTTTGGGTGAAGCACCAGAGAAGGTTATTTTATTTACAACCAGCTGTTAGCAATACTTGTTTGGGTGAAGCACCAGAGAAGGTTACTTACAACCAGCTGTTAGCAATACTTGTTTGGGTGAAGCACCAGAGAAGGTTACTTACAACCAGCTACTTGTTAGCAATACTTGTTTGGGTGAAGCACCAGAGAAGGTTACTTACAACCAGCTGTTAGCAATACTTGTTTGGGTGAAGCACCAGAGAAGGTTACTTACAACCAGCTATTAGCAATACTTGTTTGGGTGAAGCACCAGAGAAGGTTACTTACAACCAGCTGTTAGCAATACTTGTTTGGGTGAAGCACCAGAGAAGGTTACTTACAACCAGCTGTTAGCAATACTTGTTTGGGTGAAGCACCAGAGAAGGTTACTTACAACCAGCTGTTAGCAATACTTGTTTGGGTGAAGCACCAGAGAAGGTTACTTACAACCAGCTGTTAGCAATACTTGTTTGGGTGAGGCACCAGAGAAGGTTACTTACAATCAGCTGTTAGCAATACTTGTTTGGGTGAAGCACCAGAGAAGGTTACTTACAACCAGCTGTTAGCAATACTTGTTTGGGTGAAGCACCAGAGAAGGTTACTTACAACCAGCTGTTAGCAATACTTGTTTGGGTGAAGCACCAGAGAAGGTTACTTACAACCAGCTGTTAGCAATACTTGTTTGGGTGAAGCACCAGAGAAGGTTACTTACAACCAGCTGTTAGCAATACTTGTTTGGGTGAAGCACCAGAGAAGATTACTTACAACCAGCTGTTAGCAATACTTGTTTGGGTGAAGCACCAGAGAAGGTTACTTACAACCAGCCGTTAGCAATACTTGTTTGGGTGAAGCACCAGAGATGATTACTTACAACAAGCTGTTAGCAATACTTGTTTGGGTGAAGCACCAGAGAAGGTTACTTACAACCAGCTGTTAGCAATACTTGTTTGGCTGAAGCACCAGAGAAGGTTACTTACAACCAGCTGTTAGCAATACTTGTTTGGGTGAAGCACCAGAGAAGGTTACTTACAACCAGCTGTTAGCAATACTTGTTTTGGTGAAGCACCAGAGAAGATTACTTACAACCAGCTGTTAGCAATACTTGTTTGGGTGAAGCACCAGAGAAGGTTACTTACAACCAGCTGTTAGCAATACTTGTTTGGGTGAAGCACCAGAGAAGGTTACTTACAACCAGCTGTTAGCAATACTTGTTTGGCTGAAGCACCAGAGAAGGTTACTTACAACCAGCTGTTAGCAATACTTGTTTGGGTGAAGCACCAGAGAAGGTTACTTACAACCAGCTGTTAGCAATACTTGTTTGGGTGAAGCACCAGAGAAGGTTACTTACAACCAGCTGTTAGCAATACTTGTTTGGGTGAAGCACCAGAGAAGGTTATTTACAACCAGCTGTTAGCAATACTTGTTTGGGTGAAGCACCAGAGAAGGTTACTTACAACCAGCTGTTAGCAATACTTGTTTGGGTGAAGCACCAGAGAAGGTTACTTACA
This sequence comes from Cladorhizidae sp. MBARI D1340-BT2, assembly GCA_028752905.1. Classification (NCBI taxonomy): domain Eukaryota; kingdom Metazoa; phylum Porifera; class Demospongiae; order Poecilosclerida; family Cladorhizidae; species Cladorhizidae sp. MBARI D1340-BT2. Next base: position 50,443 of record JAQNBH010000138.1, read on the forward strand.
ATCAGCTGTTAGCAATACTTGTTTGGGTGAAGCACCAGAGAAGGTTACTTACAACCAGCTGTTAGCAATACTTGTTTGGGTGAAGCACCAGAGAAGGTTACTTACAACCAGCTACTTGTTAGCAATACTTGTTTGGGTGAAGCACCAGAGAAGGTTACTTACAACCAGCTGTTAGCAATACTTGTTTGGGTGAAGCACCAGAGAAGGTTACTTACAACCAGCTGTTAGCAATACTTGTTTTGGTGAAGCACCAGAGAAGGTTACTTACAACCAGCTGTTAGCAATACTTGTTTGGGTGAAGCACCAGAGAAGGTTACTTACAACCAGCTGTTAGCAATACTTGTTTGGGTGAAGCACCAGAGAAGGTTACTTACAACCAGCTGTTAGCAATACTTGTTTGGGTGAAGCACCAGAGAAGGTTACTTACAACCAGCTGTTGGCAATACTTGTTTGGGTGAAGCACCAGAGAAGGTTACTTACAACCAGCTGTTAGCAATACTTGTTTGGGTGAAGCACCAGAGAAGGTTACTTACAACCAGCTGTTAGCAATACTTGTTTGGGTGAAGCACCAGAGAAGGTTACTTACAACCAGCTGTTAGCAATACTTGTTTGGGTGAAGCACCAGAGAAGGTTACTTACATACAACCAGCTGTTAGCAATACTTGTTTGGGTGAAGCACCAGAGAAGGTTACTTACAACCAGCTGTTAGCAATACTTGTTTGGCTGAAGCACCAGAGAAGGTTACTTACAACCAGCTGTTAGCAATACTTGTTTGGGTGAAGCACCAGAGAAGGTTACTTACAACCAGCTGTTAGCAATACTTGTTTGGGTGAAGCACCAGAGAAGGTTACTTACAACCAGCTGTTAGCAATACTTGTTTGGGTGAAGCATCAGAGAAGGTTACTTACAACCAGCTACTTGTTAGCAATACTTGTTTGGGTGAAGCACCAGAGAAGGTTACTTACAACCAGCTGTTAGCAATACTTGTTTGGGTGAAGCACCAGAGAAGGTTACTTACAACCAGCTGTTAGCAATACTTGTTTGGGTGAAGCACCAGAGAAGGTTATTTACAACCAGCTGTTAGCAATACTTGTTTGGGTGAAGCACCAGAGAAGGTTACTTACAACCAGCTGTTAGCAATACTTGTTTGGGTGAAGCACCAGAGAAGGTTACTTACAACCAGCTGTTAGCAATACCTGTTTGGGTGAAGCACCAGAGAAGGTTACTTACAACCAGCTGTTAGCAATACTTGTTTGGCTGAAGCATCAGAGAAGGTTACTTACAACCAGCTGTTAGCAATACTTGTTTGGGTGAAGCACCAGAGAAGGTTACTTACAACCAGCTGTTAGCAATACTTGTTTGGGTGAAGCACCAGAGAAGGTTACTTACAACCAGCTGTTAGCAATACTTGTTTGGGTGAAGCACCAGAGAAGGTTATTTACAACCAGCTGTTAGCAATACTTGTTTGGGTGAAGCACCAGAGAAGGTTACTTACAACCAGCTGTTAGCAATACTTGGGTGAAGCTCCCGAGAAGGTTACTTACAACCAGCTGTTAGCAATACTTGTTTGGGTGAAGCACCAGAGAAGGTTACTTACAACCAGCTGTTAGCAATACTTGTTTGAGTGAAGCACCAGAGAAGATTATTTACAACCAGCTGTTAGCAATACTTGTTTGGGTGAAGCACCAGAGAAGGTTATTTACAACCAGCTGTTAGCAATACTTGTTTGGGTGAAGCACCAGAGAAGGTTACTTACAACCAGATACTTGTTATCAATACTTGTTTGGGTGAAGCACCAGAGAAGGTTACTTGCAACCATCTACTTGTTAGCAATACTTGTTTGGGTGAAGCACCAGAGAAGGTTACTTACAACCAGCTGTTAGCAATACTTGTTTGGCTGAAGCACCAGAGAAGGTTACTTACAACCAGCTACTTGTTAGCAATACTTGTTTAGGTGAAGCACCAGAGAAGGTTACTTACAACCAGCTACTTGTTAGCAATACTTGTTTGGGTGAAGCACCAGAGAAGGTTACTTACAACCAGCTGTTAGCAATACTTGTTTGGGTGAAGCACCAGAGAAGGTTACTTACAACCAGCTGTTAGCAATACTTGTTTGGGTGAAGCACCAGAGAAGATTACTTACAACCAGCTGTTAGCAATACTTGTTTGGGTGAAGCACCAGAGAAGGTTACTTACAACCAGCTGTTAGCAATACTTGTTTGGGTGAAGCACCAGAGAAGATTACTTACAACCAGCTGTTAGCAATACTTGTTTGGGTGAAGCACCAGAGAAGGTTACTTACAACCAGCGGTTAGCAATACTTGTTTGGGTGAAGCACCAGAGAAGGTTACTTACAACCAGCTGTTAGCAATACTTGTTTGGGTGAAGCACCAGAGAAGGTTACTTACAACCAGCTGTTAGCAATACTTGTTTGGGTGAAGCACCAGAGAAGGTTACTTACAACCAGCTGTTAGCAATACTTGTTTGGGTGAAGCACCAGAGAAGGTTACTTACAACCAGCTGTTAGCAATACTTGTTTGGGTGAAGCACCAGAGAAGGTTACTTACAACCAGCTGTTAGCAATACTTGTTTGGGTGAAGCACCAGAGAAGGTTACTTACAACCAGCTGTTAGCAATACTTGGGTGAAGCACCAGAGAAGGTTACTTACAACCAGCTGTTAGCAATACTTGTTTGGGTGAAGCACCAGAGAAGGTTACTTACAACCAGCTGTTAGCAATACTTGTTTGGGTGAAGCACCAGAGAAGATTATTTACAACCAGCTGTTAGCAATACTTGTTTGGGTGAAGCACCAGAGAAGGTTATTTACAACCAGCTGTTAGCAATATATACTTGTTTGGGTGAAGCACCAGAGAAGGTTACTTACAACCAGATACTTGTTATCAATACTTGTTTGGGTGAAGCACCAGAGAAGGTTACTTGCAACCATCTACTTGTTAGCAATACTTGTTTGGGTGAAGCACCAGAGAAGGTTACTTACAACCAGCTGTTAGCAATACTTGTTTGGCTGAAGCACCAGAGAAGGTTACTTACAACCAGCTACTTGTTAGCAATACTTGTTTGGGTGAAGCACCAGAGAAGGTTACTTACAACCAGCTACTTGTTAGCAATACTTGTTTGGCTGAAGCACCAGAGAAGGTTACTTACAACCAGCTGTTAGCAATACTTGTTTGGGTGAAGCACCAGAGAAGGTTACTTACAACCAGCTGTTAGCAATACTTGTTTGGGTGAAGCACCAGAGAAGATTACTTACAACCAGCTGTTAGCAATACTTGTTTGGGTGAAGCACCAGAGAAGGTTACTTACAACCAGCTGTTAGCAATACTTGTTTGGGTGAAGCACCAGAGAAGATTACTTACAACCAGCTGTTAGCAATACTTGTTTGGGTGAAGCACCAGAGAAGGTTACTTACAACCAGCTGTTAGCAATACTTGTTTGGGTGAAGCACCAGAGAAGGTTACTTACAACCAGCTGTTAGCAATACTTGTTTGGGTGAAGCACCAGAGAAGGTTACTTACAACCAGCTGTTAGCAATACTTGTTTGGGTGAAGCACCAGAGAAGGTTACTTACAACCAGCTGTTAGCAATACTTGTTTGGGTGAAGCACCAGAGAAGGTTACTTACAACCAGCTGTTAGCAATACTTGTTTGGGTGAAGCACCAGAGAAGGTTACTTACAACCAGCTGTTAGCAATACTTGTTTGGGTGAAGCACCAGAGAAGGTTACTTACAACCAGCTGTTAGCAATACTTGTTTGGGTGAAGCACCAGAGAAGGTTACTTACAACCAGCTGTTAGCAATACTTGTTTGGGTGAAGCACCAGAGAAGGTTACTTACAACCAGCTGTTAGCAATACTTGTTTGGGTGAAGCACCAGAGAAGGTTACTTACAACCAGCTGTTAGCAATACTTGGGTGAAGCACCAGAGAAGTTCTACTTACAACCAGCTGTTAGCAATACTTGTTTTGGTGAAGCACCAGAGAAGGTTACTTACAACCAGCTGTTAGCAATACTTGTTTGGGTGAAGCACCAGAGAAGGTTACTTACAACCAGCTGTTAGCAATACTTGTTTGGGTGAAGCACCAGAGAAGGTTACTTACAACCAGCTGTTAGCAATACTTGTTTGGGTGAAGCACCAGAGAAGGTTACTTACAACCAGCTGTTAGCAATACTTGTTTGGGTGAAGCACCAGAGAAGGTTACTTACAACCAGCTGTTAGCAATACTTGTTTGGGTGAAGCACCAGAGAAGGTTACTTACAACCAGCTGTTAGCAATACTTGGGTGAAGCACCAGAGAAGTTCTACTTACAACCAGCTGTTAGCAATACTTGTTTGGGTGAAGCACCAGAGAAGGTTACTTACAACCAGCTGTTAGCAATACTTGTTTGGGTGAAGCACCAGAGAAGGTTACTTACAACCAGCTGTTAGCAATACTTGTTTGGGTGAAGCACCAGAGAAGGTTACTTACAACCAGCTGTTAGCAATACTTGTTTGGGTGAAGCACCAGAGAAGGTTAGTTACAACCAGCTGTTAGCAATACTTGTTTGGGTGAAGCACCAGAGAACTTACAACCAGCTGTTAGCAATACTTGTTTGGGTGAAGCACCAGAGAAGGTTACTTACAACCAGCTGTTAGCAATACTTGTTTGGGTGAAGCACCAGAGAAGATCTACTTACAACCAGCTGTTAGCAATACTTGTTTGGGTGAAGCACCAGAGAAGGTTACTTACAACCAGCTGTTAGCAATACTTGTTAGCAATACTTGTTTGGGTGAAGCACCAGAGAAGGTTACTTACAACCAGCTGTTAGCAATACTTGTTTGGGTGAAGCACCAGAGAAGATTATTTGCAACCAGCTGTTAGCAATACTTGTTTGGGTGAAGCACCAGAGAAGGTTACTTACAACCAGCTGTTAGCAATACTTGTTTGGGTGAAGCACCAGAGAAGGTTACTTACAACCAGCTGTTAGCAATACTTGGGTGAAGCACCAGAGAAGGTTACTTACAACCAGCTGTTAGCAATACTTGTTTGGGTGAAGCACCAGAGAAGGTTACTTACAACCAGCTGTTAGCAATACTTGTTTGGGTGAAGCACCAGAGAAGGTTACTTACAACCAGCTGTTAGCAATACTTGTTTGGGTGAAGCACCAGAGAAGGTTACTTACAACCAGCTGTTAGCAATACTTGTTTGGGTGAAGCACCAGAGAAGATTACTTACAACCAGCTGTTAGCAATACTTGTTTGGGTGAAGCACCAGAGAAGGTTACTTACAACCAGCTGTTAGCAATACTTGTTTGGGTGAAGCACCAGAGAAGGTTACTTACAACCAGCTGTTAGCAATACTTGTTTGGGTGAAGCACCAGAGAAGGTTACTTACAACCAGCTGTTAGCAATACTTGTTTGGGTGAAGCACCAGAGAAGGTTATTTACAACCAGCTGTTAGCAATACTTGTTTGGGTGAAGCACCAGAGAAGGTTACTTACAACCAGCTGTTAGCAATACTTGTTTGGGTGAAGCACCAGAGAAGTTCTACTTACAACCAGCTGTTAGCAATACTTGTTTGGGTGAAGCACCAGAGAAGGTTACTTACAACCAGCTGTTAGCAATACTTGTTTGGGTGAAGTACCAGAGAAGGTTACTTACAACCAGCTGTTAGCAATACTTGTTTGGGTGAAGCACCAGAGAAGGTTACTTACAACCAGCTGTTAGCAATACTTGTTTGGGTGAAGCACCAGAAAAGGTTACTTACAACCAGCTGTTAGCAATACTTGTTTGGGTGAAGCACCAGAGAAGGTTACTTACAACCAACTGTTAGCAATACTTGTTTGGGTGAAGCACCAGAGAAGGTTACTTACAACCAGCTGTTAGCAATACTTGTTTGGGTGAAGCAGCAGAGAAGGTTACTTACAACCAGCTGTTAGCAATACTTGTTTGGGTGAAGCACCAGAGAAGGTTACTTACAACCAGCTGTTAGCAATACTTGTTTGGGTGAAGCACCAGAGAAGGTTACTTACAACCAGCTGTTAGCAATACTTGGGTGAAGCACCAGAGAAGGTTACTTACAACCAGCTGTTAGAAATACTTGGGTGAAGCACCAGAGAAGGTTACTTACAACCAGCTGTTAGCAATACTTGTTTGGCTGAAGCACCAGAGAAGTTCTACTTACAACCAGCTGTTAGCAATACTTGTTTGGGTGAAGCACCAGAGAAGGTTACTTACAACCAGCTGTTAGCAATACTTGTTTGGGTGAAGCACCAGAGAAGGTTACTTACAACCAGCTGTTAGCAATACTTGTTTGGGTGAAGCACCAGAGAAGGTTATTTACAACCAGCTGTTAGCAATACTTGTTTGGGTGAAGCACCAGAGAAGGTTACTTACAACCAGCTGTTAGCAATACTTGGGTGAAGCACCAGAGAAGTTCTACTTACAACCAGCTGTTAGCAATACTTGTTTGGGTGAAGCACCAGAGAAGGTTACTTACAACCAGCTGTTAGCAATACTTGTTTGGGTGAAGCACCAGAGAAGGTTACTTACAACCAGCTGTTAGCAATACTTGTTTGGGTGAAGCACCAGAGAAGGTTACTTACAACCAGCTGTTAGCAATACTTGTTTGGGTGAAGCACCAGAGAAGGTTACTTACAACCAGCTGTTAGCAATACTTGTTTGGGTGAAGCACCAGAGAAGTTCTACTTACAACCAGCTGTTAGCAATACTTGTTTGGGTGAAGCACCAGAGAAGGTTACTTACAACCAGCTGTTAGCAATACTTGTTTGGGTGAAGCACCAGAGAAGGTTACTTACAACCAGCTGTTAGCAATACTTGTTTGGGTGAAGCACCAGAGAAGATTATTTGCAACCAGCTGTTAGCAATACTTGTTTGGGTGAAGCACCAGAGAAGGTTACTTACAACCAGCTGTTAGCAATACTTGTTTGGGTGAAGCACCAGAGAAGGTTACTTACAACCAGCTGTTAGGAATACTTGTTTGGGTGAAGCACCAGAGAAGGTTACTTACAACCAGCTGTTAGCAATACTTGGGTGAAGCACCAGAGAAGGTTACTTACAACCAGCTGTTAGCAATACTTGTTTGGGTGAAGCACCAGAGAAGGTTACTTACAACCAGCTGTTAGCAATACTTGTTTGGCTGAAGCACCAGAGAAGATTATTTACAACCAGCTGTTAGCAATACTTGTTTGGGTGAAGCACCAGAGAAGGTTATTTACAACCAGCTGTTAGCAATACTTGTTTGGGTGAAGCACCAGAGAAGGTTACTTACAACCAGCTGTTAGCAATACTTGTTTGGGTGAAGCACCAGAGAAGGTTACTTACAACCAGCTGTTAGCAATACTTGTTTGGGTGAAGCACCAGAGAAGGTTACTTACAACCAGCTGTTAGCAATACTTGGGTGAAGCACCAGAGAAGGTTACTTACAACCAGCTGTTAGCAATACTTGTTTGGCTGAAGCACCAGAGAAGGTTACTTACAACCAGCTGTTAGCAATACTTGTTTGGGTGAAGCACCAGAGAAGGTTACTTACAACCAGCTGTTAGCAATACTTGTTTGGGTGAAGCACCAGAGAAGGTTACTTACAACCAGCTGTTAGCAATACTTGTTTGGGTGAAGCATCAGAGAAGGTTACTTACAACCAGCTACTTGTTAGCAATACTTGTTTGGGTGAAGCACCAGAGAAGGTTACTTACAACCAGCTGTTAGCAATACTTGTTTGGGTGAAGCACCAGAGAAGGTTACTTACAACCAGCTGTTAGCAATACTTGTTTGGGTGAAGCACCAGAGAAGGTTATTTACAACCAGCTGTTAGCAATACTTGTTTGGGTGAAGCACCAGAGAAGGTTACTTACAACCAGCTGTTAGCAATACTTGTTTGGGTGAAGCACCAGAGAAGGTTACTTACAACCAGCTGTTAGCAATACCTGTTTGGGTGAAGCACCAGAGAAGGTTACTTACAACCAGCTGTTAGCAATACTTGTTTGGCTGAAGCATCAGAGAAGGTTACTTACAACCAGCTGTTAGCAATACTTGTTTGGGTGAAGCACCAGAGAAGGTTACTTACAACCAGCTGTTAGCAATACTTGTTTGGGTGAAGCACCAGAGAAGGTTACTTACAACCAGCTGTTAGCAATACTTGTTTGGGTGAAGCTCCAGAGAAGGTTACTTACAACCAGCTGTTAGCAATACTTGTTTGGGTGAAGCACCAGAGAAGGTTACTTACAACCAGCTGTTAGCAATACTTGTTTGAGTGAAGCACCAGAGAAGATTATTTACAACCAGCTGTTAGCAATACTTGTTTGGGTGAAGCACCAGAGAAGGTTATTTACAACCAGCTGTTAGCAATACTTGTTTGGGTGAAGCACCAGAGAAGGTTACTTACAACCAGATACTTGTTATCAATACTTGTTTGGTGAAGCACCAGAGAAGGTTACTTGCAACCATCTACTTGTTAGCAATACTTGTTTGGGTGAAGCACCAGAGAAGGTTACTTACAACCAGCTGTTAGCAATACTTGTTTGGCTGAAGCACCAGAGAAGGTTACTTACAACCAGCTACTTGTTAGCAATACTTGTTTAGGTGAAGCACCAGAGAAGGTTACTTACAACCAGCTACTTGTTAGCAATACTTGTTTGGGTGAAGCACCAGAGAAGGTTACTTACAACCAGCTGTTAGCAATACTTGTTTGGGTGAAGCACCAGAGAAGGTTACTTACAACCAGCTGTTAGCAATACTTGTTTGGGTGAAGCACCAGAGAAGATTACTTACAACCAGCTGTTAGCAATACTTGTTTGGGTGAAGCACCAGAGAAGGTTACTTACAACCAGCTGTTAGCAATACTTGTTTGGGTGAAGCACCAGAGAAGATTACTTACAACCAGCTGTTAGCAATACTTGTTTGGGTGAAGCACCAGAGAAGGTTACTTACAACCAGCTGTTAGCAATACTTGTTTGGGTGAAGCACCAGAGAAGGTTACTTACAACCAGCTGTTAGCAATACTTGTTTGGGTGAAGCACCAGAGAAGGTTACTTACAACCAGCTGTTAGCAATACTTGTTTGGGTGAAGCACCAGAGAAGGTTACTTACAACCAGCTGTTAGCAATACTTGTTTGGGTGAAGCACCAGAGAAGGTTACTTACAACCAGCTGTTAGCAATACTTGTTTGGGTGAAGCACCAGAGAAGGTTACTTACAACCAGCTGTTAGCAATACTTGTTTGGGTGAAGCACCAGAGAAGGTTACTTACAACCAGCTGTTAGCAATACTTGGGTGAAGCACCAGAGAAGGTTACTTACAACCAGCTGTTAGCAATACTTGTTTGGGTGAAGCACCAGAGAAGGTTACTTACAACCAGCTGTTAGCAATACTTGTTTGGGTGAAGCACCAGAGAAGATTATTTACAACCAGCTGTTAGCAATACTTGTTTGGGTGAAGCACCAGAGAAGGTTATTTACAACCAGCTGTTAGCAATACTTGTTTGGGTGAAGCACCAGAGAAGGTTACTTACAACCAGATACTTGTTATCAATACTTGTTTGGGTGAAGCACCAGAGAAGGTTACTTGCAACCATCTACTTGTTAGCAATACTTGTTTGGGTGAAGCACCAGAGAAGGTTACTTACAACCAGCTGTTAGCAATACTTGTTTGGCTGAAGCACCAGAGAAGGTTACTTACAACCAGCTACTTGTTAGCAATACTTGTTTGGGTGAAGCACCAGAGAAGGTTACTTACAACCAGCTACTTGTTAGCAATACTTGTTTGGGTGAAGCACCAGAGAAGGTTACTTACAACCAGCTGTTAGCAATACTTGTTTGGGTGAAGCACCAGAGAAGGTTACTTACAACCAGCTGTTAGCAATACTTGTTTGGGTGAAGCACCAGAGAAGATTACTTACAACCAGCTGTTAGCAATACTTGTTTGGGTGAAGCACCAGAGAAGGTTACTTACAACCAGCTGTTAGCAATACTTGTTTGGGTGAAGCACCAGAGAAGATTACTTACAACCAGCTGTTAGCAATACTTGTTTGGGTGAAGCACCAGAGAAGGTTACTTACAACCAGCTGTTAGCAATACTTGTTTGGGTGAAGCACCAGAGAAGGTTACTTACAACCAGCTGTTAGCAATACTTGTTTGGGTGAAGCACCAGAGAAGGTTACTTACAACCAGCTGTTAGCAATACTTGTTTGGGTGAAGCACCAGAGAAGGTTACTTACAACCAGCTGTTAGCAATACATGTTTGGGTGAAGCACCAGAGAAGGTTACTTACAACCAGCTGTTAGCAATACTTGTTTGGGTGAAGCACCAGAGAAGGTTACTTACAACCAGCTGTTAGCAATACTTGTTTGGGTGAAGCACCAGAGAAGGTTACTTACAACCAGCTGTTAGCAATACTTGGGTGAAGCACCAGAGAAGGTTACTTACAACCAGCTGTTAGCAATACTTGGGTGAAGCACCAGAGAAGGTTACTTACAACCAGCTGTTAGCAATACTTGTTTGGGTGAAGCACCAGAGAAGGTTACTTACAACCAGCTGTTAGCAATACTT